>ML834997.1:47504-58048 GCA_009831015.1 Picea engelmannii
TCCATTAGACAAAACAATAGCATAAAACTATATCAAGTGGGTAAAAAATGGCTTATAAATAGTAATAAAATCAAAATTTACTGCATCATTTTCATTTTTACCCAAATAGTGCAATTTGGACTAAAACACCTCCAGAATTCAAATGACGATCGTGGGAGCAATAGGCAATAGAATCACGCACCGTTTGGACCAGGTAACTCTTCATCCCATCCTCTTCAATTTTAGTGATTTACAATTTTAAGTTAGGTTCTATTTTGTTAGTTTTTAAGGGCGCAAATTGGGTTTTTTGGTATACGTGGGTTTCTCTGAATAGGTTGCATATATGACTAGTTATACGCCCCTGTGTGAACTACAGGGGGCGTATATAAGGCCGTACCTGTGACTGTTTGTAAATAAACCATGTATACGTGTGAAAAAGGAAAATAAAGATGTTTCTAACTCAAAAATGATTTGGTTTTTTGCAGGATGGTGTTGGAATGGAGAGAGCGAGAGCATGAGGAGGTAGATACAACAGTGGATCGAGATCTGGTGGCTCAAGCAGCTTTAAACAAAATTGGTTTATACAAGTTTTGGACTCTCAAAGGAATGAGGGCCCAAGTGAGGTTGTTGGAACTGATGGTGGGCTATTGGGATCCTGATAGCGAGAGATTTATCCTTGATGGACAACCATTAAGGATCAAAGTAGAGGACATCTAGTTTTTGACTGGAATTTCATGCCGAGCAGTGGTTGTGGACCTCAAGTCTCACGGGGCAGGGAGTGGGATGAAGGTTGAAGAATACATCTAGGCCCACTGTGTTGTAGGGATTCCCATGGTGGGAATTCAAATCCCTATCTGGGCTATAGGTAACCTCAGCCTGAAGATTATTGTGCTCGTGCTTACTAGGATCATAGGATCGACCTCATTGCATCAAGCATCGATACCACTTATGTTTTATGCACTAGAGTGTGTGAGACCCACCGTCTACAACTGGTATGCCTCATTGCTGGCCAACATGAAAGGTCAATTTATAGAGTGCAAGTAAGGGGGGAAACGAAACTTCGGGTTTTCCTCTATCCTTTGTAGCTTCTTTTTCGAGTGAGTCCTAGGTCTGGGACCTAGAGTGGGGATCATTCCTAGAGGACCACATGATCCGGCTATGGTGCGATGGATCGAGGTCATGAAATGGCATGGGGGAGGTAGGGTGGTGACACCCTACAATGATGATTTTTTCTTCTGGTGGCAGAGACAAATCATAGCTCTGGACGACTATCTCTACATGGGAATCAATTTCAGAGGAGATCCTGATATTCTGCTTCCACGAGGTGCTTCCTATGTCGCCATAGGTAAAAGTTTTTATATATTTCATTTTTTTTGTATTTTTGTATTAAAGAGGACAAAAAATATTTTTGGATGGTGTTATTAATTTGATACTTGTGTGATTGCATATGTGGGTCCACAACGACCAAAAGGATTCCTACAACATAGGCGGAGGCACCGGGGAGATGAGGCAATGGGAGGAGAAGTGAAGAGAGTCCTACAGAACGTGCAGGGTAACCTGTCTCGTCTGACACAGAGGATTCCTATGGTTCATGTGGAGGATCTACCTGAAGCCATGTAGTGGCAGGTTGTCGGTGTACCTAGAGCATGGGTATGACTCTTTTGATGTATCCCAAACACCATGGTTTTATTTCATGATACACATCCAGCGCCACAGGAGTAGATGTCATGGGACATGTATATTGGCTGTATATGTATTTTGAGGGTTTTAGCCCCACCTTTTGTAATATAAACACCATATTTTTTGGAAATATATAAAGAGGGATCTTCGACTTTACTCATATCTTACAATGTGTACATTGATTTAATGGTCTTCCTTGCTTTATTAATGTGACAAATGCCAATCTAAAACATAATTAGCGTAGGCATCAGATATGTGATTAGAACTTCTAGGAATGTGGAAGTATGTAATAAAATAAAATTGTCGTTCTAAAAGACGTACCCATAGGAATCGATGGAGTAACGGTGGATCACACACACAGTAACAACCGTTCAACTGACATATGATTAACTAAGAATCTAGGTGAACCTCTAGAGAGCGAATACCATGTGAGATAGAATCGCACAAAATTTCTATGACGACGCTATATTCGGCAACATTGTTCATGGATGGCCCTAGGAATACGCAACCTGAAGACACCAGTATATCCTCAGGTGAGTAAATCACCCAAGCGGAGGAAGCCAAGTTCCCTGTATGACGACTGGCTCTGTTTGCAAATCCTAGGTAGACTAAAGACTCCGTTGACATCTTCCAACCAAAAGGGAAAAGTCGATAAGCAAGCCGAAGAGAAAAAGAAAAAGATGTATATACACTAAATTTACATTAGTATACAAAGGGTTTCTCTCAAGCCCAGGGCTCAAGCATAATACCTTTTCAAGTAGAGCCCATTTCTAGGCTCAGCCAATTTCTTCCCTTCATAATCTTCCAATTCATAGGATCCTTTTTCTAGAACACATCGCACGATATAAGAACCATGCCACATGGGTTTAAACTTGCTTGTCCCTAGCGGTTCTTTGGCTTGGTCATACAAAAGGACCAAGTCACCCTCGGTATACAACCGGGGATAGACATACTTGTCGTATTGAACCTTGACATGTTTTTTGTTTGCCTTGATAGTCGTAAAGGTGTCTCGACGCTACTCGTCAAGACTCTCTAGGTGCACCAGGCATTGCTCTAAATTTGAAGTGTCAGGTAGGAGATCGACTTCTAATTTGAGAGAATGGATTTCACATTCAATGAGAAGCATCGAATCCACACCATGCACTAACTGAAAAGGGGAAAAACTAGTGGTAGTCTTAACCGAGGTTCAGTATGCCCAAAGCGCGGGATACAACATGATGTGCCAATTGGAATTACTCCGACTGATAGTTTTTTGCAAAATGGTCTTGAGAGACTTGTTGAAGGCCTCTACTTGCCCATTTTCCTGGGGGTAATAAGGAGATGAGTGACCATGTTTAAACCCCATCTTAGACGCTAGTTCTACCATCATTTCATTCTGAAAGTGACTGCCATGATCAGTGACAATCTCACTCGGGATACCGAACCGGGCGATAATTTGGTTGAACATGAAGAAGGCTACAGTCTTTCCATTGGATTTTACAATAGGCATGGATTCGGCCCACTTGGTAAAGTAGTCGACATCCACGATGATGTGTTGATTCCCCCCAGTCGAAGTTGGGTTGCAATCAACGAAATATACCCCCCACTTGGTGAAGGGACCAATGATAATGACTGGGTGAAGAGGGGTTGGGTGCGAGCTCATTTTCTGAGTGGACACCTGACAGGGGTGACACTTATTAATCGCTTCATTTCAATCTTTAAAGATGGTGGGCCAGAAGTAACTGACTTGCATTATTTTTTTGGCTGTCGCAAGCCTCGATAGGTGACCACCACAAGCCCCTTTGTGGAAGTAATTTAGGACTAACTTGTCTTCCTTGTGAGTTAAGAAACAACGTAAGATACTATATATTCCTCAACGATATAAATTCTTTCCAACGATGGTATACTTTTTGGCTTGGTATCTAACTTGTCGTCGATAATCTTGTGAGAGATGCTGAGCAAACTTTAAGGTTTGAAGATATAAAACAAAGTCTCCATACCAGGGGTTAGATGAAGAAACAAGGAAAATGTGTTTGTCTGCAAATGAATCTACATGGATACCATCCTCGTCTAATCGTGGGAAATCGGATATTAACTCTACAAAAACTAGTGACTTCTTAGACTTGGCTGAGGCAAAGTCAAGATCAAATTCTTGTAAGATGACAATCCATTTATTGTATTTTCCACCTATGATACGCCTATAGAGGACATATTGAAATGGATTAACATCAATGACCACAGTAGTTTTGCAAAGCAATATATAGTGTCGTAAACGTTGGACTACATGAACGACAACCAAAGCTAGCTTTTCAACGTGAGAGTAATTAATCTCAGGACCGACTAAATTTTGACTGAGATAGTAGATGACATGCTCATGGAGCTCATCATCTTCCTGAACTAGCACCATACCAATCATCTCTTGGGACGCGACAATATATAACAAGTAATATCTACTGTAATCAGGAGATTTAAGTAGAGGAGCCGATACCAAGGCTTTCTTGAAGGCGTCGAAAGAGTCATGGGCTCACTCATTCCAAATAAATGTGGTGTCTGTCTTCAACATGCACATGAAACCCTTAGTGATATTGGCATAATTCACTATAAACCGACATAGAAAGTTATCTTTCCCCTGTAAACCTTGAAGTTGTCTAATCGTGCACGGGGGAGGTAATTGAAGTATTGCCTCAACCTTAATAGGATCTACCATAATCCTAGTCTTGGAAACTAAAAATCCTAAGAGACGGTTAGACCTAACGTAAAAGATGCATTTGTGAGGGTTTAAGCAGATTCTATAGTAACGACATATTTCAAAAACCAACCAAAAGTGTGTGACATGATCCACTCTCTTACGAGAGTGAGAAGCAAGATAATTGAGGTAAGCTTCGACTATATGCTTGAGATTGTGAAGAGAGAAAGTCATGGTGCATTGGAAGGTTGCTCCGACATTTTTCAGGCCGAAAGGCATTTTCCGGTATGCAAAAGTACCCCAAGGACATATAAATGTCGTATTGTGTTGGTCCTTAGGTTTGATCTGGATTTGGTTATATCTTGAAAATCCATCCATAAAGGAAAATATTTCGCTTCCCGCACACTCATCGAGAATCTGATCAATGAAAGGCATGGAGAATTTATCTTTAGGACAAGCTTTGTTCAGGTCGCGAAAGTCCATACACACGGGGATGGTTCCTTGATTTTTATTCACAGGAATGGGGTTGGATAACCATTCGTTCAAGGTAATTGGGTATATGAAGCCGACATTAAGTAGCTTCTCCACCTCTACCTTAATAGTGGGGGCCTTCCTAGTGTAACGTTCCCCCGACCAACCTCAGGCCGGGGTCCGCTACTCCAGAAACCACTCATGCTCTGACACCAGACGGTAACATTCCCAGCCTTAACAGGTCCGACCATGCCATTCTAGGGAACGCTTTCATTCCCATACTACGGAACATACAGTAGCATACCCAGTAGTCAACTGAGCAATGCCACATAAATTTACTCTTTAAACTGCACGCAACTAATACATATACATACAACACGCTCGCGGAAGCTTTACATATAAACATAAACAAACAATTACTTTTTGTAACATACGAATTTTATACTGAAATAACAGTAACTATAGATATGCAACATTTACAGAGAACTACCCATAAACATACAGGCAATTATAATCACATATATTATAAACCGTAACATAGGCATGTAAATAACAAGAAACACATCATTTTTATCATACAACTGGTAATTATCTTGGAAATATTGTCACCAACTGCATACAGACCGTCCATGAACCTCCCAGCCATAGACTACACTGTTTATCACTCTCAACAGTGAGTCACCCTCGAGTTGGGACTGAACTCCACCCAGGGTAAAGGGTTCCTATCCAGGTTAAGGCTCATGGACAACAGGAAATACTCCGTCTTAGGTTCTCACTCAACTAACAACCTACAACCTGTCATTCCCCACATGCCTGTCCCACCCAAGGAAGTGTGCCCCTTCTCTTCTCAATAGTACCTCGACTGCCCCACTTCCCTTCTAGGGCTTCAACAACAGGTCGGACCGGAAGTCTTAGAGCGTTGTAGCTACATTATAGCACCTTCAGGAATCAATCCCCAACAATTCTCTTGCTCAGAGAATTACTCACAGGCATGAAAACCCACTTCTTCAATCCCGCTCCAACCTAACCAGGTACACCAACCAAAAGGGCTATGGAAATATGCTTCGGAATGGTTAAATGGTTGTCTCAAGGATAACATAATGCATGAGTAAAATGGTCATGGAATCATTGACTGGATAAATGAGTGTGGAGGAGAATCACTGTGAACTCTTCATGGAAGTCATTGTGCGAATAATGGTGGTCGGGATACTATTAAGGTATCCATGAGAAGTCTCCAAAATGAGCTAAGTTCCCCCACGATATGAATGCATGTCCCCAACTTGACACTTGTCATATTGGAAGTTACTTTGGTCCACTTGTCCCCAACTTTAGAACTTAGGATAAAATAATTATCCATACTTTATGTTTTAGGAAATATTAATATAATATTCCCTTGACTTTTGGCCCTCCCTTTCCCTAAATGGTGAAGTTCAATCCCCCATCTCTTTTATTGTGGCCGGTCTGCGCGCAACGATGTATTTTATATTAATCATGAGTCATGTACAAAGTAGGCACATTGACCCCTTAAATCTAGGCATTCCGACCTAATACCAAAACATAAGCATCCCAGCTTATAATAACCGGCTCACTAGCCTATAACACATATCATATACACGAGGCTCGTTGTCCTCCATACTGCGCGCACCTTAGTTACTGTGCACGGTATCCTGGAATGTGCATATTACATCATTTTACTGCGCAGTTCATGCGCGCACTATGCCACATGATGTGCATTACCAAATGAGGTCAAAACAACTCAACAACTTAAGTACATTCATATTATATTTACAATTGGGTTCGATTGAGGGATATTACAATCCCCTCCCCTTATTTATGCACCGTCCTCAGTGCATCATACGCCCATATATAACAAAATTTTCAAAAATCTTCAAAAAGATGCAGGTATTATGCCCGCATTTCATATTCATGTTCCCAAGTAGCATCCTTAGGAACGTACCAGGTCCATTGAACCTTTACACACCCTATGGATCGGTTCCAGAGTTGCTTGACTTTCCGGTCCAAAATGCACACCGAATGCACTTGAAAAGCGCCTTCTTGTTCCACCTGAATCACATTCCAATCAATAACATGATTAGGATCAAGTATATATTTCTTTATAAATGATACATGGAAGACATTATGAACATACATAGATGCATGAAATGAAATCATATAAGCAACTGGACCAATCCTCTCTAAGATTTCAAAAGGCCCACAAAATCTAGCTGCCAACTTGGCACATCTTCCCAACTTCAGGGAACTCCTGTTAGCTTTCACTTTCAGGAAAACATGATCACCCACTTTGAATTCTCTGTGAGTTCTATTCTTATCGACATAAATTTTCTGTCTGTCTTGGGCAGCTTTTAAATTCTTCTTAATTTTTGTCATCTGGTCCTCCATATCCCTGAGCAACTTTGGCCCAACTACTGTCCTATCAGCTAGATTATCCAAACTTACTGGAGTATTTCACTTTCTGCCGTAAAGTGCTTCAAATGGGCTCATCTTCAATGATGCCTGATACCCATTGTTGTACGCGAATTCTACTAAGTGTAGGTAGTCTTCCCATTTCGATGGTTTGTCCATCACATACATTCTCAGTATATCTTCTATCACCCTGTTCACCATTTCTGTCTATCCATCAGACTCAGGATGATAAGCTGTACTAAAGTTCAGATTCGTTCTGAATCCTTTGAACAACCCTTTCCAGAAATTTGAGGTGAATTTCAGGTCTCTGTCGGATACAATTGTTTTAGGAATCTCGTGCAATCGTGCCACTTCCTTCATGAAAATATCAACAACCTCTGTTTCCTTGTGCATAGTTTTCAGTGGAATAAAATGGGCATCTTTCATGAGCTTGCCCACCACCACCATGATCGAATCACGCAACTTTCCCGTTCTAGGCAATCCCGTAATAAAATCCATTGTCACCACTTCCCACTTCCATTCAGGAATGGTTAAAGGTTGCAGTAACCCGGTTGTGTGCCTATTCTCAGCTTTCACTTTTTGGCATTCCATACAATTAGCGATGTACTCGGTGATCTCTTTCTTCATACTTGGCCAAAAGTAATGGCTCTTGATCGCTGCCACATTTTTTTGATATCCAAGGTGCCCTGCATAAGGAACATTATGCATTTCATGCAGAATCATACGTTTCAAGTCCTGGACATTTGGAACAAAAATCTTGTTCATGAGCAACAATATTCCATCTAACCCCAACTTATGATCATCCACCTTCCGAAGCATATTACCCTACTGTAGCATTGCTACCAATTCTCTTTACTGCATATCTGATTTGCAGCCTCCATAATTTTTCTTTTAACATCAGTTTGGTACATGCTAATGGTTGTAGCATTTAACTCATGCACCTTCCTACTGAGTGCATCAACCACTTTATTCTCTTTCCCCTTGATATGTTTTATATCAAAGTCATATTCTCTTAGAAATTCTAACCATCTTCTTTGTCTAGCATTTATATTTGGCTGATCAAATAAATATTTCAGACCATTGTGGTGCGTTCTTAGCTCAAACCTCTTTCCCATGAGGTAGTGTCTCCATTTCCTCAAGGCATGCACTATGGATGCCAACTCCAAATTGTGAGTGGCATAGTTTTTTTCATGATCCTTCAACTTCCTTGATTCATAACATATGAAAAACCCGTTTTGACTGAGGACTCCACCAAGTCCTTCATTACATGCATCGATGCATATGATGAAGTCTTCTTCTGGGTCTGCAATCCTTAATATTGGAGCACTTGTCAATAATTGTTTCAAGTGTTGGAAACTTTTCTCACAATCCAGCATCCACTGAAACTTCACTCCCTTTCTTTGCAAAGAAGTGATTGGTGTGAAATCTTTGAGAATCCTTCAATAAATCTTTTGTAGTAGCCTGCAAGACCCATGAATGATCTCACCTCTGTCACATTATTCGGTGCTAACCATTCTCTAATGGCCTCTATCTTCTCAGGATCCAATGTTATCCCATCCTTTGAAATGATATGCCCTAAATAATGAATCTGTTTCTGATAAAATGAGCACTTGCTTAATTTGGCATATAACTGACGCTCCCTTAATACTTGCAACACCATCCTCAAATTATATTCATGCTCTTCCTCTAACTTGGAATATATAAGAATGTCATCCAAAACGACAATGACAAACTTGTCCAAATTCTCTCGAAAAACACCATTCATTAAGCACATGAAAACAACTGGTGCATTTGACAACCCAAATGGTACCACTGTGAACTCATAATGACCATACCTTGTCCTGAAGGAGGTCTTTATAATATCTTCTTCTTTAATTCTTACCTCATGGTATCCTGATCTGAGATCTATCTTTGAAAATATCTTTGCATCCTTCAATTGATCAAAGAGGTCATCAATCCTTGGTAGAGGATACTTGTTCTTAACAGTCACTTTATTCAATTGTCTGAAGTCAATGCACAACCTTAGTGTTCCATCTTTCTTTCTCACAAACAGGACTGGGGCACTCCAAGGTGACACTCTTGGGAATATATACCCCTTCTTCAGAAGTTCTTCAAGCTGCATTTGCAACTCCTTTAATTCTGGTGTACTCATTCTGTAAGGAGTCTTTGATACTGGTGTTGCTCCAGTAATCAAATTTATAGAGAAATCAATGTCTCTCCTTGGAGGTAGTCCGGGTACCTCCTTGAACACATCTTCAAAATCTTCCAGGACTGCATAATCCTCCAAATTTGGCACCTTATCTCTAGGTGTCTCTACCAAATGAGCTGCAATTATTTGACATCCTTTTTTGTAACACTTCTTCAGCTGCAATGCTGAAATTTCTCTAATGGTTACTGCCCTCGGGATTCCCTATACCTTCCTTGGTTTCCCTTCCTCATCCAGGTAAGTAAAATATTTGTTGTGACAATCTAAGAGAGTGTGATGTTGGTCCAACCAATCCATCCCAATTAGACAGTAATAAGAACCTAAAGGCAAGATGTTTAAATATGATTTGGTGTTCAGTCCATTCATTTCTATGAGGCATGAATTAACCATCTCATTAACCTTTCTTCTGGCTCCTGTAGCCAGTTGTACCAACTAGGATTTCCCATGCTTGCTTCTTGGCAATTGCAAACTTTCCACCATCTTAGGGTCTATATAACTATGACTAGCTCCTGAATCAATTAAAATAGCAAGGGTTTGGTTGTTGATCATACCTTCCACTTCAATCATATGGGATTGATATTATGCTTGCTTGTTGTCCAGGGCTGCATAAATCCTTGGCACATATCTGCCCATGTCCTCCACTGTTTCAGCTCGTTGTACATTGTGAACAACCCTACCTTTTTCACCCCTGTGAGGACAATCTCTGAACCTATGGTCCCCTTTACAACCCCAACATTGCATAGGTGGATGTCTTGGCCCTTGACTCCCTGTGTCAATCGTTCTGGGTTCTTTAGGAGTTTGTTGTCCTTGTGGATTATTTATGAAGAATGGTGGCTTAGCTCCCTTCTTCCTTTGATCCACCTTGAATTTATTAGTGTCTTCCCAAGCCATTTGGAAAGCTAGCCTTACTTTCTGCTGATCATATAAGCATTTAAATCTCCTTATGGTCTCTTCTAATGTCTTAGGATCATCATACTGTTAAGAACCAAACATCAATATAGCATAGAAAAACCACAGGAAAAGTACTCAACGCCTTGAAAAAGAGATAATTTCAGATAATAAGCCTCTTCGAGGGGGCAACCTCCTTTTACCCCACTTAAATGTTCAAGTACAAGATGA
>ML834997.1:63120-95685 GCA_009831015.1 Picea engelmannii
GATTCAAAATGAAAATGTCTCCTTGGTATATATAGGAGACTAGGAGGTATAATTACAACTAATGGCTTAAAGCCGACATAAATAAAATAACATTACTAATCTAATATGCCCCAATTAAGGGGTAATAAATAATATTACTAATCCAATATGCCCCAATTAAGGGGTAATGAGCCAATATTAGGGCTTAACACATACTGTATTTTTTCACTGATGAATGATGGAAATCCACTTAAATACCTTTGAATTTTCACTGTCTCATCCTTGATGAAAGAAACATACTTCAACAGTTCCAGAAATCTTCTCTCATCTGTGGTCATACTTCCCTACAATAACACTTTTCTCTGCAATGTGTTGTACCTGCACAAGTTGATCCCACCACATGGAGGCCTTTCCTTTGAGTTGATAGATAACGATTCTACCTTCTGCATGAGAAGAATAATTATGCAATTAAAAATAATTCCTCATGCCTAGCAACCATGTTTTTGCATCTTCATCCTTCTTGTGCTCACCATCAAATTTAGGAGGTTTGATTTTGTTCATTTCTCCTCGCATCTCATCCACCCCAGATCTCTTATACCTTCTGACAGGGGATAGACTTGAGCTGTTGCATGCTCTCTTATGGGAATGCCTTTGGGAATGATAGTGATGTATACTAGCACTTTTTACTTTTATTTTCTCCTCTGAAGGTTTGTGGCTCCCAGATTCACTTGAGCCACTCTCCTTAACCTATTTCTTTTCTATTCTGTCCAAACCCTCCAATAGATTCATGTTGAAGTCATCCTGTTTCTCTTTGACTTTCATAAGCCTTTCATTATCAGATTTATGGCTTTGGACATCCTTCTGCAAATTCTTAATGGTCTCAACCATATTCATATCTTCATTACTTTCTTCGCCATGTCCGTTGGAGTTCGTTCCTTCCATGCTCAAATGGACATCCACTCCTCTGCTCTCCTCTTGCTGACTGTAATTACCCTTTGCTTCTTCCATTCCTATGGACTTTGCACTGGTCTGACCTGATCGAGTTGTTGTTAATTCTGCAAAACGTACAACCATCGAAACTAATCAGGCTAACAATTCAACAATTCATGAGAATATGCACCATTTCGATTCAACATACACACCATCATTATCACTCCCAGTTTCCTGGTGTTATCACCACGACAATTCTAGATAAGACCCAAGTCTCGAAAACACAGACGCGCAGTGCCTTCCGAGATACACTTGTGCAAGAAGGTGGTTCATCGAAACCACTTTCGCCAAGACACGGTATCACGTGTCTCAACATGTCAAATCCACTGCTCACGGAGTAGGCGATGACTTAGTCAAATCACCCTGCTTCACTCGTTCAGTACTTCGCAACCATGTGATGTCAACCAAACGCCACCATGCAACGAACTCAAAATATAATCATTTGAAATGGATTCGCCGAGCATGGCAACCCAATTCTCTTGTACGTAATCCATTTGCGCTTCATAAATGGAATTCTATAATTACCACTCCCCAAGTATGAAGATATCTGCTTATCCATAACCGAGGTAATCCCCAACTGCTCGACTTTCTGCTCTCTGTAAAAACACCTTTCAGTATCCACAACCTGAGATACATGGACAAGGCTAAATCGAGTGAGACTGGTTATTCAGGCAACATGCTAGACTTTCCTGCGAATAAGGAGGAAACAATTGAATACACCGTCATGAAACAACTTATAGTCATACTTATGCATGTACTAACAAAAATCCTCTACGTTAAGCAATACTTGTGCACCCCATGTGCACATTACTATGTGTGTTCTCATCGTGCAAGTATAAATTCAGTGCATGCATCTACACATAATGATTTTCCGTGCGACGCCACAATTTACGTGCATACTGGCATGCCAATGTTTTCCCACGTGATGCCAAAATTTACCGTGCGTGCGCCAACATGCCAACCTTTTCCATGGACACTCCATGACTCCAATTTTGGTCACTTCGAAGTTACTCTTCTGTGGATATTCTCTTCAACTGAACCCCTATGGCCCATCCAATCTCAGTGTTGAACTGAAGCTATGATACCATCTTGTAACGTTCCCCCGGCCAACCTCGGGCTGGGGTGTGCCACTCCAGAGAAACCACTCATGCTTTGAGACCAACCAGTAACATTCCCAGCCTTAACAGGACAGGCCATGCCATTCTACGGAATGCTTTCGTTCCCATACTGGGGAACATGCAGTAGCATACCGAATAGTCAACTGAGCAATGCCACATAAATTTACTCTTTAAACTGCATGCAACTAAGACATATACATACAACACGCTCGTGGAAGCTTTACATATAAACATAAACAAATAATTACTTTCTGTAACATACAACTTTTATACTGAAATAACACTAATTACAGATATGTAGCATTTACAGAGAATTACCCATAAACATATAGGCAATTATAATCACATATATTATAAACCGTAACATAGGCATGTAAATAACAAGAAATATGCCATTTTTATCATACAATTGGTACTTATCTTGGAAAATTTGTCACCAACTATGTAAATACCATCCACGAACCTCCCAACCATAGACTACACTGTTCATCACTCTCAACAGTGAGTCACCCCTGAGCTGGGACTGAACTCCACCCAGGGTAAAGGATTCCTATCTAGGCTAAGTCTCATGGACAACAGGAAAGAATCCATCTCATGTGCTCACTCAACTAACAACCTACAACCTCTCATTCCCCACATGCCTGTCCCACCCAAGGAAGTGTGCCCCTTCTCTGCTCAACATTCCCTCGGCTGCCCCACTTCCCTTCTAGGGTTTCAGCAATAGACTGGACCGAAAGTCTCAGAGCGTTGTAGCTACAGTCTAGCACCTTCAGGAATCAATCCCCAACAATTCTCTCACTCAAAGAATTGCTCATTGGCCTGACAACCCACTTCTTCAATCCCGCTCCAAGCTAACCAGGTACACCAACCAAAAGGGCTATGGAAACAGGCTCCAGAATGGTGAAATGGTTGTCTCAAGGATAACGGAACGCATGAGTGAAATGGTCATGGAATCATTGACTGGATAACTGAGTGTGGAGGAGAATCACTGTGAAATCTTCGTGGAAGTCATTGTGCGAATGATGGTCGTCGGGCTACTGGTAAGGTATCCGTGAGAAGTCTAAAAAATGAGCTAAGCTCCCCCACGATATGAATGCATGTCGCCAACTTGACACTTGTCATTTCAGAAGTTACTTTGGTCCACTTTTCCCCAAATTTAGAACTTAGGATCAAATAATTATCCATACTTTATGTTTTAGGAAATATTAATATAATATGCCCTTGACTTTTGGCCCTCCCTTTCCCTAACTGGTGAATTTCAGTCCCCCATCTCTTTTAACATGGTCGGTCTGAGCACAACAATGTATTTTATATTAATCATGAGTCATGTACAAAGTAGGCACATTGGCCCTTGAAATCTAGGCGTTCCGGCCTAATACCAAAACATAAGCATCCCATCTTATAATAACCGGCTCACCAGCCTATAACACATATCATATACATGAGGCTCATTGTCCTCCATACTGAGCACACCTTAGTTTCTGCGCGTGGTATCCTGGAATGTGCATATTACATCATTTTACTGCGCAGTTCATGCGTGCACTATGCCACATGACGTGCATTACCAAATGAGGTCGAAACAACTCACCATCTTAAGTACATTCATATTATATTTACAATTGGGTTCGGCCGAGGGATATTACACCTAGGATTAACATCTCTAAGACGTTGTCGAACAGGTTTAACATCTAGATAAGTTCTAATTTCATGTTCGACAATGCGAGGATCGATCCCTGGCATCTCTTCATATGACCAAGCGAATACATCTTGAAATTATTTGTAGAGGTTGGTGTAGATCAAAATCTCTTCTGGCGAGAAATCCACACCTATATTTACGTTCTCAATTTTTCCAGGGTTATGAAAGATGTCGATCGAGACGGTAGGAGAAATAATTTCCGTATTTCCTTCAGCATAAATACCATGCATATCAAGTGGAACTACAGTGTGACCGACTATCTCACTCAAGGTAGATCGAAAATCATCTTGCTTGATTGTTTCAAGACTTGGGAGAAAATAAGATCGATGATGCATATCGTCCCAAGGTCTCTCGGAATCATTCATGGCTTCGAGGATGGATTCGTCCGAAGGAAAAGTCTCATCTAAGAAATCATGTGAACAAGATAACGAAGTGGCCCATATGGGAATAATAATGGGATCCTCCTCATCTGTATGTGAGGTAATGGGATCAGGATCGACGGAAGAGTCAAGGATAACTTGATACACAATCTCTGCTGCCGATAGTGGCATAGCCATGCCAGCATGCGATTGATATTCAATCGACGAAGTTGGAGAAGGTAAGGTCCAAGGATCACTAAAATAGGAAGTGTGGAAAGGAATGGACCTCTCTGCTGAAGTAGGCCTACTAGACATGGCGTAAACATGGTGAATCGCTTCCGAGAAGTCGAAAGTACCCATGAGGGAAGAATACATTCCGACATCGATATTCTTAGTTGTCGGCTGAGAATTATCGATCACAGGGATATACAGTCCAATAGATGCATTAGGACTAGAGTACACAAAGGATAACTGGTCGATCATCACGATCTCCCCCTGATGAGGAAAACAAAGTACACAGAAAACAGACGATACGACAACGACCATATCATAGGTCCAATTGCGACCTAGTAACAAGTTATAATCAAGAGGTGCATCCACTACCTCTACTTCCACCTCTACCATCTTCCCACCTAACTGGACCGGAAAGGCAGGGAGAATACCATGAGGGCGGAAGGAATGATCGTCAAATGCAGTCAACATGTTCGATGACTTGGAAAGGGTTAGAGAACGAATAGTTTTCCAACACACCATGGATAGAACGCAAGTGGAAACACCTTCATCAACGACCTCTCATTTGATAGTATACTTGGAATACTCCACGTGGATTTGAAAAGCCACAGGTAGGGTAAGAAAGGCGTCATGTCCATGACATCAAACTTGATGATTTTCGAGCCACTAGGCTCTAGAGATCCTAAGGCAGAGAATAAGGCATTCCTTTGTGATGGACATGTCTGGAGTACCTCCAAAGCCGACATCGCACAAGGGGTTTGGCCCAGATCTTCAATAATAGAATAGTTTTGGGCGACTCTAGCATTAGGGTTGTGGGTAGAGCTCTTGAGTACTCCTTTCGGAATATGAGGCAGTGGCTCTAGTTTCTCAATCTGTAAGTTTGTCTCCAGGGGTGGAGGAGGAGTTTCTAGGTTGGTACTAGCTTTTGAAGAGCTATAATATCGAGAGTGGGTGGCTATATCAATTTTTGCGTTGACCATATTGATGAAAACACGATCGCCATATTGCAATGGTGGGTTTTGACTTCCACCAGGCACATTTTTGGTGCTCGAAGAACTCGAGGCTAAGTGTTGGTTGTGTGGGAATGGATTCGTCAGCATAGCGGGCGACAGATTTAAAAGCCTCAGAGCCTCTGCAAGTTTGGGGCACAAGTGGGTAATGTGGTCATCAGTACAAAGTTTACAAGGAAACTTCACCTTACGCTTCTCTTTCCTGCCCTCTCTAACATTATCATTATGTTTCCCATTATTATCTTTGTCCTTGGGTTTATTATTATTATTCTTCCCACCCTTATGATTATTTCGTCCTTTCCTTTTATTCCCATCTGGTTGTTGGTCACCATTTGGGTTCTTCGACAATTGTACAGAATGTACATCTGCCGATTGGGTGGGTTTGTAGGATCCAGATGAAGCTGCCCCCCCAACAGACTTCGTTACCAAGTCTGTGGACTTTACATTGGCAGACCATACAATGCCATCGGCATGAGGTCTGGGAGTTTGTCTAGGATCATGATTTGTTTGTGGTGCATCTAGAAGAAGGTGGTATAACATCCCATACTGAGCATAGATCAAATCAAATTGTTGGGCTCTAAGGATAGCTTCTTCCTCGCTGAAGACCCTGGAAGTAGCAATGTCCTTTGAAATAGGAGTGTGTAAATAGTTTAGGAACCATTCTAGAAGAAAGGACGGGGGTATAGGAGTCTTAACCAACTTCCTTCGCCTACGCCATTCCTGGATATGGTTTGAGATGTGAGTGTTGGTATTCTGGCTTAAAGTTGACAAAAGTTCAAGGCCAACATCATAACGAATGGGTAGTTGAAAGTGATTGAGAAAGGCTAGCACCAACTGATGGAATGACCCATATGTCCCCCTAGGTATCTCAATGTACCATTGTGACGCTACTCCAATGAGAGTGTGCTGAAACAATTGTAACCTAATAGAATCATGGTTCAGAGAATTTGATGAGCACCAAAGGTGAAAAGTAGTGACATGATCACCAGGGTATTCTCCATTCTTACCCTCAAACTTTGGAATGTCTGATGGAAGTTTGGTAGGGACAGGGGGCCATGTGGGGTCATGAATCACTGGGTCATTCATTATTTTAGACAAATCTGGCAGATTAAGCGTGGCCAGAAAGGGAATACGGGGTTGCAACACCTTACCCCATCATCCCGTGAAAGATGGTGTATTAGGAATTGTGTTCCATCCATGATTTTGGTGAGGAACAAAACCTTGTCCAGAATTATAAGCCCCTCCTCTAGGATGACTCGTAAAATATAGATTGGGCATCATTCCGGCAGGAATGTTCTGATAAGGGTTATGAAAATTTCCCCAAGTTGGATTAGATCCAAGCTGGGGGTTGTTAAAATTGCCCTCAACTGGATTAGATCCAGATTGGGGGGTGCCCAAAGTGTAAGATTGACCTCCTCCAGGTGGGAACCCGGAGGATTAAAGTGGATTCATCATGCCAAAAGTATTGATCGGAATCAAAACTGAGGGGATAGGGATATAGGGCGGAACTTGTCCACCAACTGGTTTTCTCCATCCAACCGTAGAGGTATTAGACCCGGGGTTAAGAATAGGGACACTCCCTACATTAGGATTCGCTTGGGGAATATGAGAACACCTAACGAGGAAGGAGTGTAAGGAGATGTAGTGCCCCCAAGTCCAAGGCTAGTGTTATGGCCAGCAGCTGGGATGTCAGTTGAAAATTGAGAGGTGAAGTTAGGCATACCATAAGAAAACAGACTAGAAGCCATGGGGATGGTCTGAACATTTTAACTCAGTGAGTGGAAAAAACCTCCAAAATGGTTCGATGCAAGAGATGAAGCATTAACTACAGGTCAAGCCATATTATCGGTGTAAGCCTCTCGCGCTGCAACTGTAACGGCTGCAGGTGTCGAAGGAGTGCCATTAATTATAGTGGGATTGTGAGTCGAATAATTCCCAGTGTTCTGAAGACTAGACTCGGTACTCATCCTTATAGGATCACAAGTCTGAAAAGTGGATGTGTGTGTACCACTACCGATAATTATACGCCTTTTAGAAGGCAAGGACTCGAAAACCGGTGGTAATTGTAACAACCGACGAGACCTGCAAGGAAGCTGGTCCAACTCCACGACGACTTATGACTCTTCCACAAATAAAAATATATCCTATGGCCAACTAGTAGTCAAAGAGCATACCAAAAAGTCAAACGACCAATATGCATGCAAACATGCTAAAGTGGTTGAGTGGCCTCCCTTGCTAAAGAAGGTATGTCTAGTCCAAGAGGGACCTGAGAGTCCCCGCTACAGTTTGGAGGTAACATAATCAGTTATAAGGGCCCTCGTGGGCTTAACAACTAGTCGGTCAGATCCCCCGGGAGAGGTAATCCTCCATAAAGGTTGTGTGTTGTCCGACCCTTATCTAACTCAAGGTACAAGAAGAATAACCCCTACAAGTAACCTATAAGATACCTGAGTCAAGAAACTAATAAACCACTGTATAACCAATGCAAAGGTGAGCAGTTGTAAGTCTGGATCACCGTATGGGCAGGGTAGAAAAGCCCGAAACCTTGAAAGCATCGCCTCTCACAGAGGTATGGGCACTAGCAAGATCCCCAAATACGAATAAATCCACATAAATATCTCTTATGCTAGGTGAGTATCCAGGGGTTATCCCTTCAACTAACTTCGCGTGACCTCGTGATTAACTCCGGTATGAGCGGAGCCTCCTGATATTACCAATTATACAATGGAATTCTCAACTCCCTGTCTTAGACACATATGTTGATTTAATTGCCTTGGAGAATTTTATTCACAAAATCCTATTCCAAGGCACTAAATCCTAAGCTAGTTTGTGCACCCTAAAAATAAAATCGTGACTAATCAATTTTAGTTTAAAGTGTAAATTTTATTGGTCGTGGTTACTCAAAAAGGCATGGAAGTGAAACTCATGGTGTTATGACTCTGCCAACAAATAAATATGGATACAATGCAAAGTCTATATTTAACTTTTCAATGAATGATATGCTAATAAAAACAATGCAGTCTCCAATTTCAAATCTGCAATTCATAAGTAAAATATGATCTTTCGCTAAATGTGCTAAGCTAATGATGAAAATTCAAAGACAAAAATGCCAACCAATGCAAAATGCCTATTTTTTTGTATTTTCAATATTCTAAAAAGAAAACGCATGGACTGATAAGAAACTTGATAGATGAATTCTACAGTGTATAAAAGAAGTGACTCAAGAAGAATACCATGCATCCAAGAAAACAACCCAGAAACCAAGGATAAATTAAAAATAGAAAACAAAGAGAAAGACTATGCCCAAAAATTAAACTCCAAACATGCTTCCTGTCATCCCAGATAATCTCAATCGGCACTACAGAGACCTAAAAGGGCTCATCAATCTTTAAATCCTACCCAGCAGTCACTCAACCAAGAAAACAAGCAAGGGGAAGTGGTATACGTGACTATTCAGGAGAACATAGCGTATATACGCTTCTTACAGTGAGACAATAGGTGTGTATATGCGACTGTCAAGGAAAAAAGGGTGTATATGCTTTAAAACAAGGCCAGGCAAGGGTAAAACGCTGAAAACTCAGACTCAGAGTGAACAGGATTTGTGAAGCAGTGATACGACAAGAAACACAAAGGAAAAAGAGTAATGTAAGAAGAAAAAGTAATTCAACCCTTAGAAGGGAGATCTCTCCCCAACAGAGTCGCCATTTCTGTTACAAGGGAAAAACTCTCTATGGCTAAGGGTAAACCACAACAGACAGGTATGACTGCAAAAATCAACTCAATTCCAACATATGCTATATAAACTAATGTGCAATACAAGAAATAAGCCTACCTCGATCCAACGTTTGATAATGTTCCACCATTGAGAACTTTGACCCAAAGCTTTATACCTGCGAGGAGTTCTCAACAAACAAGAAAATCAAGTATATAGTGATGATATAAAAGGGGTTAGCACATCAGATAGCATAATCCATTAATAAACATTACAAACATGCCCATGGATAATAATCATATATTTTCAAGATACCAATAGGACGGGAAAGGAGTATTTCTATTAATAATTGATCAGCATAAGTGTCAACATTACAGACTTCCGTGTCGGCACAGTTCGAAACCAAGAAACCAAGTTCCTTCCAACTGGGTCCCCACCACTTCAATCCTCCACCAAAGGCAAGCTCATGAGAAAGAGGCAAATAGGTCCTCTCAATAATAAGGGAAGAGCTTGGGGGCTAAGCACTATGTTCAGACTTGAGGGACAAAGGGATGCAGACTCAATATGAAGTAATTTCTCCAGAGTAACTTTGCTCTCAAAGTTGAATTCTTTCTCCTCTTTTCCATAGCTCAAAATTGTGCTCTTATAGCCTCCAAGATGCAACTGAAGGGTCGAGTCAGAACGTTTCTGGTATATGGAAGGCCAAGGATCAGAGGTATTTTTTCGTGACATGGAAACCCGACCGCATTTTGTAGTTTTTGGCACAAATCCTAATATACGCGAGATGTAATGGAGCAACAAGCGTATACGCATTTTTCATAGAAGTTAGGGAGCGTATATGTGGAAAAATGTATATTTTTAGCTCTGGATTCATCAAAAAGTGATAAAAAGTCTGCATAGGGAAATGGAAAAATGCCCTCTGTGCAAGATAACAATGGTGAGGCAAATATTGCTATAACAATGATGAACATAGGGAAGGTTCTCATCCCATGTACATGGATGCTTAGAGTTATACATGTGCATGATGTGCACAATCATCCGATTGAATACCTTTCTTTCGCCATCGGTTCGTGGGTGGAAGGAAGTGGATTTAGTGAGCTTGGTGTCCAAGAGTGACCAGAGACTCGACCAAAATGTGTTGAGGAACATGCTGCCCCGATATGAGATGATGGTCTGTGGTATCCCAAAATGGAACCACACCCATTCAAGGAAGAGATTGGCAGTATCTACCATTGTGATGCTCTTCTTGCAAGCTATGAGAATTGCCATCTTCAAAAACCAATCAACCACCACAAATACACAAGCATTGCCTTGCTTGGTGGATGGAAGGCCAGACATGTAATCCATCGAGATGGATTCCCAAGGCCTCTCGGGAGTAGGAAGAGGGGTGTATAAGCCTTGCTTCTTGATGGATGGCTTGGAAATGGCACAAGCAGTGAAAGATCTGATATACTTGCTGATGTCCTGTCAAAGTTTTGGCCAATAAAAATGTTTCTATAGAATGGCCACAATTTTCTCCACACCAAAATGTCATGACATCCGACTGTAGTGAGCCTCCCAAATTAGTGGTGCACGCTCGCTTGCAGGAACATAGAGGTGGCCCAGATGGCATAACATTCCATCTTGAATGTGAAAATCAATGGCATTCACGCTTGTACCCAAGATCTGATAGATGGTGGCGAAGTCAAGATCACACTGATAAAGTTGGGGCCACTCATATGCCTCATGCCCATAGGAATGGAGCACGGTGTTGAGTGAAACAACAAGAGGTCGACTGAGGAAGTCATAGACACAATTTGTGCTCCTTGTCTTATATTTGATGTTGAGATGGAACTGTTGCAGGTTTGTGGACCACTTTTGATGGCAATCGTTCTGCAACTTCCCCTGTGTCTATATGAACTGCAGAGGCTTGTAATCAGTGTGGATGTTTGTCTCCTTTCCTAGAATGTAATTTTTCTATTGACGACAAGATTGGACAATGGAATACATTTACTTGTTATAGGTGGGGCATTTCCGGACAATATTTGAGAGTGTCTCACTATGGTATGCTACTGGATGATCGTACTGAGTGAGAACTGTGCCTACAACATAGTTGGATGCATCAGTCTCAATCTTGAACGATTGTTGTATATCGGGTAAGGAGAGTACTGGAGATGAGCACAAGCGATGCTTCAGATCATCAAATTCTCGTTGTTGTGCCTTCCCCCATGCAAATTTTTCCTTTCCACTGCCCTTGGTCACCTGGCTGAGAACCCATGCAATTTGGGAGAATCCCAACATGAAGCGCCAGTAGAAGTTGGAAAGTCCAAAGAAGATCTGAAGCTCAGTTAATGTGGTTGGGTCTGGTCGGTTACGGATGAATTGGATATTATTTGGATCCACATGTACCCCATGCTCATAAAAAATGTAGCCCAAGTATTGGACCCTGTTCATGCCAAAGGAGCATTTTCCAAGTTGGCATATAGCTTGTGCTACTACAGAGTGCTCAAAATATGCTAAATATGATGCATGTGCTCCTCCCAATTTATTTTGAAGATGAGGATGTCATCCAGCTATACCACCACAAAAGAGTTGGTGAAGGGTCTTAATACATCATCCATCAACCTCATGAAAGTTGTTGCTGCATTTGTTAAGCCAAAGGGCATGGCCAACCATTCGAAGAGAACTTATTTAGATTTAAAAGATGCCTTCCATACATCAGTCGGTTCGATGGGAACCTAGTGGTAGCTAGAGTTTAGGTCAATCTTGCTAAAGAATTTTTCGCCTTGCATTGGTCAAGAAGGTCATCAATTCGGGGAATTGGGTACTGTTTCCTGACTGTGATTTTGTTTAATGCTTTGTAATCAATGTAGAGCTGCCAGGTCCCATATTTCTTCTACACCAGTACAATCAGGCTTCTGCAATGGGAGGAGTTGGGTTAGATGTGCCCCTTTTGAAGCATCTCTTAGATCTGACGCTTTATTTCCTCATTTTCCATCAGTGAGCGATGATAGACTAGTCCATTAGGTAGAGGTGCATTGGGGGTTATATCAATTGGATGCTTGACTTGGCAGTGCGTCGGTACCCCGATGGGTGAGGAGAAGATGTCTTTGTACTCTTCAATGATCCTGTCCACTTACTTCTTCTATAAAGAAAGGCTCTGTCTAGATGTCACGGATGTGTTGCTTCAGATTACTGTGAGCATGGATCACAAAGAAGACTAACTTCCCAGTCTGTGAAATTAGCAGTAGGTGATGCTACCTCTAGTATCCTATACAATTGTCTACCCAAAGTAATAATAACATTGAGGGGTATAGACTCATACACAACATGTCTCTTCCACAAATATGGTTGTCCTAAAAGAACATCGCAAAATTTAAGGGGATAAATGTCACACAATACCTCATCTTTGAAGGGCTTGATGTCGTAGGGAAGACGAATCTGTTGGATGATGCAAATATCTCTTCCTTGGCGAAGCCAGCCGATGATGTAGGATTGCAGGTGTGGTGTCATCGACAGGTCCAACTGCTTGATGACCTATGCTGAGATCATGTTCTTATGACTACCATTGTCGACAATGAAATGAAGTGGAGCCCCCTTTACCCACATATGTGAGTGAAAGAGGCGTTCCCCTTCCTCTAGTTCTTTTGGTTCGCTTGGTTGGACTTTGGTGGTAGTGAAAGTGGCACTGGGTTTGACATCGATAATCCGATTCCCCCCTTTTGGATTTTATTCAGAGTCATAATCTTCCTCTGACTTGAAACCTTTCATCTCAACCTCCATTGACTGCTTGGAGTGACATTCTTTGGTGTTGTACCAAGGGATTTTATGGTATTCACACCAATTTTCCATGTCCTTCTTCAACTTCTCATTACCCTTCTTTGGTTGCAGCTTGGATTGGTTGTCCTGAGAGTGGCCATCTTTTCTCTATCCATTTTTTTGTGGGTTGGGGCCGCCTTTTCCCTGCTTCGGCCGTGACAATTTTGCAGATCCAAACATATCTATAAGCCACACTTAATGATGCGATGTCCAGAAAATCCATTTCTATCTGAATTTATCTATGAAGATAGTCGCTATATTTTAGTGCCAGATGTCGTTCAAATTTTTTGATACCCAATTTGGTGCATAGGGTATGGAAAATATTGGTGAAATATGGTACTGTCTAGTCCCTTTCCTGACACAACGTGGTCCATATTGTGTACTGGTCCTTGTAGCTTCCAACAGGGTAGTATTGTTCTTTAATGACATCCATTAAGGAATCCCATGTGGGGGAGACCACAAATATTGTAGATTCCTTTGTGGCCCTTTGCTCAGAGTAAGTATCCCACCAGTCCTTAACACGAGGGATGGCCTTGAGGAGTGCAAAAGTAATATTTTCCCTATCGGAAAAATTGTGGACCAAAAAATACCCTTCAATCAGATTCAACCATTTATCTATAACATCTTCATCTATCAGTCATTCAAATAATGGAATATCAAAATTTACTTGTACCTTGAAGGGGGTTGTGTGGCCGCTTGATGAAGATGTGTCTCCTATGGGCAACCGCCGAAGGATCTGTGCAACGTTGTCCATAATTTCGTTCTTTTGTCGCGCAAGGGGTTCCTCGAGCAATAGTTTAAAAGGATCTCCTACTCCATCATATTCTCATCCCCCATGATTTTTTTTTGGGCTCGACATGATCGATCTTGCAAAGGCTCGACTAGTTCGAGTCCCAACTTCTTGTACCCAGATATTGTGGGGGACATGCACAAAAAAAACAAATGAAGAGCATACCACTCTGATACCATTGATATGGATTTATGAGCGGAACAAAATAAATAACATATTGAATACAATAACAGAGAGATATGGATAACAACAACAAATATCCAGTGAACAATAACTTCTATTGAATAAAGAAAATAGGCTAAAACTGTAAAACTGCAGAACTGAAAACAACTTGCTCAAATGGTGGTAGCTATCTCTAAGAAGATATGTGGCTGCTACGCGAATTAATCTAAGAGAAATGATTACAATGAGGCTCAAGAGGCCTTTTTAACATTACTATGCCAAAAACCTAGAAATAAAAAAACCTAACCCTAGGAGATGAGACACCAAAAGTTATGTGGGCCCCGATGGGTAAGTTGGTACCTGAACTTCCCATGGTCGTAACTTTTGCATAGGACCTTCGTTTTAGGCGTGCAATAGCCCATTGGAAAGTTATTTTCGAGAACTACACATTATACCATCAAAATCTTACTCTGTCATAGTTTGACTGTGGCAAGCCAAAAAACACTGTTTAGGGCCCCAAAATAGCCCTAGAAGTACAAAAAGATGTACTGACATGAAAAATTCCTAAATAAGCAAGTTGGAATAGGTGGGAAGCCACCAATATCCACATGGATGTTGTGTATGGCTTCAAGATAGCCAGAGAAGTGCAGAATCCACAATTACAAAGAAATGTCATCATTGCAGAGAAACATGTTGAACTAAAAACTGTCAAGAGGAGCCAATTGTAATAGGTGGGTGGCAACCAATATACTCCTAGATCAACCTTGGTTTATGAGATCTCGAAGAAATGGAGACCTAAAACCTAGGGATGGTTGAGGATATTGTGGATCTGAGAGATCCTAGGGATTATTGCAGATTTTAGAGCGTGTGTTTAGTGTCTGAAACAGATTGAACAATTTAGACATCTCCCTTTATAATTTGTAAGACTACGGTCATTAGAGAGAAGAGAGAAAGAATAGAGAGGTTGAGTGTGGCCAAACGAATGTAGAAATAGGCTAAGAAGAGTGGTCAAATGAATGTAAAAACATGTCATAGAATGTTGGAATGACCATTAAGAGGCCTTATGTTTTCTTGTGTACAATATATGTACAGTCGAGTAATGGAAATCACTCTATCTTGAGTGTTATATGGAGTTGAACAATTGAAGACCTATGTAAATTGTGTGTGCGTTAATTCTCTAATGGATTTGTGTGTGCATATTGATCTACATTTGAATCCCTCATAGAACAATGAAAGAAACCCTTTTCCAGGTATCGGGTAACAACAACTGTAAGATCTTTAGTATGTGTTAATCATGACCATCAAGTTTATAGAGAAAAGGCTAAGTGATAGTCTCGATCGTTGATCACTATTTGATCAACTTATCCATATCATTTGTGTGGGAGATATTTGTGATAGTTAGGAAAATAACTTGGCAATTGATAGCGCACCCTGACCTTTCTCCCTTGTGATGCAAATGAACGATTGGGATTAGATCGACGACCATAAGCAGTCTAAGGACTTGGAGTCTGAAACGATGATGAAAAAACTTTGGAATTGGTGTATCAGAGTAGAGTAGATGAAAGTGATCTGATATAAGGAGATTCGATCAATGGTGGAGATCTGCATGAAAGAATTAAACCAATGGTCGAGATCCCATTGGATCTCTTCCATCGGGACAAGTTGAAAAGGGAGAATCCAAGAACCATTCTGACGACCCGGTGTCTGATACACATGGAAATCATCCATTGAAGAGGAAGATCAACGGTGATCTGAATCGCAACATAAGCGTGATGGAGAAGAGATCAAGCCTTCCATTCATCTTGAATATTGATGGCTTAGCAATAGATCAGATCAATGAAAGAGATCGACCTTTAACATATCAAATTGGACAGAGAGAGGACTTAAATGCAAAGAGAGGAGTCCGGAATTCTGATCCGGACATACGTCAGTGTACATATGCAACCACTCAAAGAGTGAAACATGGCCCACATAGAGGAAAAAATGTGTCAGTATCCATTCAACAGTTGGAGCATGTGAAAGTCATAGATCGAGGTGACACATGGTAGCTTAGTCAATGTTGACACGTGGCAGATCCACATCAACAATTTCGTGTGGTTAGTGGCATGTGATACTAGATCGAGGTCTTGTTAGTGTATTAAGAGTTGGAGTCCTGTGATCTGGTCCCCACATATGTCACGCTAACGTAAAATCATCTACGTAGGAGACGACACATGGTGACAATGTTGTGATCGTTGATCATGATAGGACCAATGGATGAGATTGTATCATCCACAACATTAGGACGAGAAGGGAGTAAGTTCATGTTCTTTGGAAAAGACCGAAATCCAACATATGTGCCCATGGTTTCTTTTCGTAGTCATATGGAATATAAGAAAAAAACATTTAGCAATTACCACGATAATATTTTGGTCACAAAGCAAGACACACGGGGATTAGTCACATAGAGGATTAGCACCCAGGTTTAAGCATTTTGGATAAGCACCATAAGGACTGGTGCAATAACATAACATAGCTTTATCTCTTCCATTTCCTTTATCTTCTCTTTATATTGTTGTAGAGTCTGCGCTATCTTTGTTATATTCTTTTCTGAAGATGCTTCCTCTGATACTGTGTTATCTGAGATATCTTGAAAGACTGCATTTATCTGGGTCTCCATCTGGTCTACTTTTTGTTGTGCTATCTCTTTATTCTTCCCTTCCTAGCCGATGGCTTCCTTTAGTACCATATTTTCTTCCTGTGCTATTTGTAGATTCATCACGTCAGACCTTTCTCTAGACTGAATCTCCTGCGTGACGCTAACCTGTAACTTATCCAATGCCTTTGTCGGTATCTTGGGCATCACCAAGTCTAACATTTTGATATCCTTCACGGGCTTCTGCGTTGTTTCCTCATCGATGAAAAACATATATGGTGTTATGATAAAGTTATCACTTCCCTGCACTATGATTTTTACTATTTCTCTGACATGTGCTCCTTCTCTTCCTGGCACCGGTGTCTCATTTTTTTGTTGTTCCTCCTTGATCCTCAACTGTTCTAGCGCAATTTTTACCTCCTGTACTTGTTCCAAAATTGAAGCTCTATGTTTTTCTGCATTTTCCCATACTTCTGACATTCGATCTTCTGCAGTCGTGGTTATCAACTCTACGTCATATGTTGTTAGTGATGTTTCAATTTGTTTCATGTGGGCCTGTTATTTCTTCCTAGTGCCACTTTCTTTCTTCGTTGCTCTCTTCCTTTGGGCATCTGGCTATTTAGAGGCTTCTGGCATATGTGTATTCATTCTGGTATCCTGCTCAACTTATTCTTCCATGGTTACATCTTGTGCCTCTCTCTGTACTTCCTCTCTGCTTACCTGTCTTGTCGGTCCTCTCGGTGCCTTCTCTATAGCCCATGGGCCCTGTGTAGGACCATGTTGTGACTTCCTTTGTGTCCTAGTCTTCTTTAGAATTGAGTTGCAGGAACTATGCTATCCTACATCTGGACTTGTACTATTGGCGTTGCTCTTGGAATATCTGGTACTTTCCACTCCTCAAGCAACTCTTGGACCTCCATTTGGATGTCCTGCGTTGTCACACAGTACTTCAACTGCAACCAATCCTTGGATGGGTCCTTCTTTGCCTGTAGACACATCCTGTGACACGATGCGCGAACATTCGCTCTCTGTCCATACTCCTAGACAGTTTTTGGTGAGATCCTCCATGTATCTTCCTTGTTGTTCTAAATCTTTGTTAAGTACTGCGCGAACATGTCATTGTTGAATTTCTTTACCTTGGGGTCTGTTGTGTTTTGCAGCGATGTGTAGCACGTTGCGCCACATTTTCCTGTCCTTGTCAAGAACATTGTATATGTTGGTTCATGCCATCCCATAAGTGAAATGAGGATGAGTAACCATGAGTAGTGGAACTTAGAGCCCCAATCTTGTGAATCCTTACAATCTTCTAGGAATGAGTTGAGTAGATATGGGGCCCAACTCATCGAGCTCCCCTTTGTGTACTGCGCCACAACTACTACTACTCCTGTGGGCACTTCTTCTTTTCGACACTTGCACATTAATTTGAAACCGAGAAATCTAGTTGAAAAATGAGTCACAAGATCATTTATGTCATTGATCCTAATTCCTCTGTCCCCCCTCTCTGTGCCATACTTTGCTTTAATCTCATTGCAGATGGTTTTTTCCCTAGTCTTGTCTTCGAGGTATTGCTCTAACTTATCCCCATCTATTGGTATCCCTATAATCTCTGCGATGAGATAAACATTGATCGGTACTAGCCTATCCATCCATAGGATGCCTCCATGCACCCTCTCTAGCAACTTTTTAACACATCCATTCATGTATTTCCCATGCCCGAAATGCGGTATGTCTAAGAGGTTCATGATACTTGTGTTGTATAGTCCTAGGATCCATTGTGTAGGTTGCATCAGTGGTGCGCTTGATGGTCTCTCTCCCCTACTCTCTAGGTAGCTCTGCGCTGCCAAATCTAGGAACTTTGTGGCATCTGAGACATCATGGTCGGAGTATTTAAGGTCGTCGACTCCTCCTACCATGTTATCCCCAATTTTCACTTCATTGGGAATTTTCAGCATTACTATACTTAGCTTTGCCTGAGTGCGTTGAACGCCCTGCGTACTTATTTTTGCACTTAGCTTCTTTTTCCCTTGTGGGGACGATACTCCAACCTCTTACTTCATTTCCTGCTCTGGTTCTGACTCCAGGCCTTGCTGTGTGGAATCCATGGCCGATTCTACTTCCTGTGGAACTTTTCCTCTGGACGCGTCAGATTCCATCTGCTTGGCTTCCTCTACCAGCTTCTCGGGCTCTTTTGCGGGTTCTTTCTCCTCCTCCACATGTAATGTGGTTTTCTCGTATTTCTATGTGTGGATTTCATCTATATCCAGCACTGTTGGCATCTCACTAGTTCCGCCTTGTGGTCCCCGTGTGCTACTCATGGTGCTTCGTCCAATTTTGCTTAGTGCTCCAATCCGAGGTAGAGACATGGTGGTAAAATCTGAACTACAAGCTATCTACTCGATGGATGGTAGCGCAATTTCACACTCTATCGCTCTTCCACTCGACTCACCATTTTTATCCTTAGCAAAGATCACAATGGGTTAGTTTTCCCCCTCTTTTTGACTTTATAGTAGGAAGGGGAAATGATATATGTGTCGCACTGATACTTGTCACTTTTTCCCCTTTTTGTTATGTTTCCTACGCACGATACCTTTTTATCCGTTAACCGTTCTTCTGCGTGTCGTGTTTTCGAACATTATTTTTCTTGTAGTGCCTTGTTCTATCTGCCTAGTTCTATTCTATTGAGGCCCTCCATATGTGCTGAATTATTTCTATTCTCTCTCTCTCTCTCTCTCTCTCTCTCTTTATATATATATATATATATATATATATTTTACTGCGCGGTGCTATCTAAGTACTAGGAGGTCGATTGTCTCTATACAACTTCAATCGAATCCCATTGATCATTCCTCTGAGTTCTGTACCTCCTAAATATTTCAACTGTATAACTCCCCAATCTATGGCAGTCTTTACTTCATATGGTCCCAACCAATGCATTCTAAATTTCCCTGGGTGTTGAAGAAATTTACTGTCATACACCAAGACTAGGTCTCCTTCCTTGAAACTGTTCCTTTTAATATGTCTGTCAGGCCAATCTTTGTCCCTTGCTTTCTGTACTTCTTTTTGAAATCCTGCTAGAATCATATCTTCTTCTATCAACATCAGCTGACGTAGCCTTTTTTTTTATTGCGCCTCATTCTATCATGTTAGTGATTGCTACTATGCGTAGACTAGGTACCAAAAATTCTAGTGGCACCACTGCTTCTTGTCCATACACCAATCTGAATGGTGTGTTCCCTATCAACTTTTTGCATGTAGTCCTATATGACCATAATACTACTGGTATCTTCAAGTCCCAATCATCCCTGTTGACATTGCAGATATCTGTCAGTGCATTCTCTAGAATCTTATTAAAGGCTTCCACTGTTCCATTTGCTTAAGGGTGATATGGTGTACTCTTTTGATGATAGACTTAAAACTCCTTAGTCATAGCCTTCATAGTATTGTTAATGAAGTGAGTACATTGGTCACCCATAAAAATCCTCGGGCATCCAAATATAGTGATCACTTTCTCAAACAGGAAGTGTGGTGTTGTCTTTGCAGTGCAATATTTTACTGGTGTTGCTTCTGCCCATGTTGTTAAGTACCCTTTCGCAATAATGATATACCTTGATCTTGACCTCTTTGCTGGTGGATTAATTGGTCCCACAAAATCTATTTCCCATTTGTCGAATACTTGCAAGGTTACTTGTGGTCTCAGGGGCATCTCATCCCGCCTATTAGGTTTTCCAACCCTATGACATACATCACATTTTTGGCAGAAGTCCTTTGCATCTCTGTGAATGGTAGACCACCATAGTCCTGCACGCAATACCTTCTATGCGGTATATTTTCTTGCATAATGTCCTCCAACTATTCCCTCATGGACCTCTGCTAAAATCCTAGGTATTTCTTGTTATAGTACACATATTCACAAGAGCTTGTCTGCGCCCATCTTGTATAAGTGTCGTGCAATCAATTGATAGTTTGCAGCTCTGACTGCCATATTTTTTCTCTACACGATGTTGAATTCTTGTGGCACAGTCCCTGTACTCAAGTATTGAATGATGTCATCAAAATATTCATGAGCTACTTGGACTGAAAATAACCATGCATCAGGGAAGTTATCCTCTATATTCGTAGGTTCCTCTCCATTAGTGATTCTTGACAGGTGATCAGGTCTCACATTCAACTTCCCTAGTTTGACTATCACTTCAAAGTCAATTTCCTGAAACAAAAATAACCATCTACAAATTCTTCCCCCCCAACATTGGATTTTTGACTAGGTGTTTGGGGGAAGAATGACCCTGTGAACATTTTAAAATGTTTCCCAAGTAGATAGTGTCTGAACTTCTGCAGTGCATATACCATTGCTAAGCCTTCTCTTTCTGTAGTATTGTAGTTCTGCTCCGACTTGGATAATTTTCTTCTTGCAAATGCTATAGGATGGTCTAACTCTCATACTCTTGGTTGCACCAAAATAGATCCAAGTGTTATCGCTGATGCATCTACATGCACATGAAATTTCTTTTCCCAATCTGGGAATACTAATATTGGTGTTGTTACCATATTTTCTTTTAGAGTGTCCAAACCTTACTGATAGTCCTCATTCCACTAAAATTTAGTATCTTTCCTCAACAATTTCTCCATCGATGCAGTGATCTGCACATACCCTTTTATGAAATTCCTGTAGTAGCATGTGTGTCCCAATGTTTCTCTCAACTAGCGTACTGATTTCGGTGGTGGTAAATTGACAATCACTGCAATCTTTGCAGGATCTACTAGAAATCCATGTTTGCACACTATATGGCCCAATAATATCCCAAAAGGTGTCTCAAATATGCACTTCTTGATATTAAATGATATCTGACACTGCCTACATCTTTCCAACATCATCATTAATACCTCTATGTGGTCTTTCAACAGACTGTAGACTGTCCAATCATCCATATATACCTCTAAAAACTGATGGATGAATTCTTTGAATGCAACTATGACTACTCTTGAGAATATTGTTGGTGCATTCTTCAATCCAAAAGGCATGAATTTGTACTGGTAGGACCCCCATTCTGTGGCAAAAGTGGTCTTGTACCTGTCTTCCGGGGCTATCTTGATTTGATGGTAGCCTGATAATCCATTTGTGAATGAGTATGCTTCCTGGAATCCTACATTTTCTATTACCTCATATGTGAAAGGGGTAGGTAAAGGGTCATGTATTCAAGCATCATTTAACCTCCTCATATAGACACATATCCTTATCCCTCCCTGCTTCTTCTCCTGAACTACCATAGGGCTTACCCATTCAGATTCCTCCACTGGTTCTATGATTCCAACCTCCAACATTCTGTCAATTTCTGCTTATATATTGGGTTCAATCTATATGTTCGTTGACTGACTGATCTAGCCTCATATTTGAGAGGTATATTCATATCTCCTAGCTCTCTTGCTATGCCTTTCCTCTCTGTAAAGGTTGTTGGGAACAGATCATTGTACTCGCACAGTAACTTTGTTATGATTTCTACTGTTTTCTCATCCCAGTAGTCTCCAATGCTGGCCATTTTGGGATTCTCAGTTGTCCCAATTTTGAATTTCTTCACCTTGATCGGTGCAACAAACACATTTGATTCTAGAGGTGGACCTTCCACCCCTCTTTCACCTTCAAATTTTGTAATCTGAATGTTGAGTGGGTCATCTTGATCTGGTTTTTCTTCCTGCACATAATAACATGACAATAGTTCTTTCACTGTCTATTTGTTTTGTTGTTGATACTCTGTTATGGGTTCAACCTTTGGTTCTTGAATGAATATTACCCCTTTGATTTGTTTGAGTGTTGAATCTATGTTGGGGTTCTCATGTTCAAATGAGAAAGTGACTGTAAAATTCTGTTGTAACACTGTCCATTCTACAGTGCCTCTACGTAGTTCCTGTTCTACATATCAATTTGTTGGAATCCCTTCTAGTGTGTGAATAAAGTGATGAGGCCATTCTTCTGGTGGTGTCATTCTCCATAGTGTTCTACACTTCTACAAGTTTTTTGCTGGTGTCCCTTGTCCGTCATATCTCTGTAGTTGGTTGTTTCCCTGTTCTACGCCAAATTTGATGCACAATAATCATTTACATTGGTACCGATGCTTTATTGTCTCTTTGTGCACACCCCACCATCACGCAGGTGTTTCCTTGAGTGCTATGTATAGAGCGAAAAGCCTCTAATTTTCTAATACTTCATCTTCGTAGCTTGTGATGAATTCCTCTAATCATTCACCCCATGAAAGCTGGGAGGTTCTCTTATCTCTATACCTACCCATATTACTACGTGGTCTATTCTTGCGCACCTTCTTGTGGAGACTTCATGTAATATCTGCTACCAATTCTCCAGCCCTGTATCTGAGTCAAACATGCATGACGCGATACTTTTCCAACTGAGTACCCCGTCCGCAGTTGGATTCACATAATCTTCTTCTCGTGCGATGGTTCTGTATAACTGGTTAATTTCCTCCAGGTCTAAACTAGTAGGTTCTACAAACCTTTCTCCTTCTGATGGATCCAATGGCACAATGACTATGTACTCTCCTGACTCAAAAGTCATCTTCCTCTTTTTTAGATTGATTATGGCCTGATTATCAAACGCCCAATCCAAGCCAAGAAATGATGGGTAAGGTGTTGTGCCATCCACTATTTCTATTACCTCAAAATCAGCTTTAGTTCACACTCCATCCAGATCTACTGTCACACCCTTTAACCTTCCAATTGGTAGAACCCTGTGTTGATTTTCTAGTTTCAACTGAACGGGTGAATATCCTAATGTGGGCTCTCCCATACACTGCCATGTCTTCTTGGGTAGTACGTTCACTTCGGAGCCTAAATCCAGTATGATATCCCCGATGTTGAAATCTCCAATGTTGGCGTTCAATCTGAAATCTCTGCTTGTTCTCCTCCTCGTATGCAAATGGTTAACTATTTTTTGTTCGAGCTTTCCCTCTAATTTTGTACTATATATTTCTATAATATTTTGTAACACTTTAACAGATGATGGATCATTTAGTAGTTTAACACATGATTGTTGAAAAGCCTTTATGGTACTTACTTGTCCTATAGGTTGTGTTTCATTAGTGTGATCCAACGATGAAGGCATTTCGTACGTTGGTACGTCCTGAGTATACTGTGTAGTTGATGTAGATGAAATGTCTAGCTTCAAGAATGTTTTTCTAGCTTGCTTGAATATCTCCTTTTCGTTCTACGCATCAAACTGCTTATGTGGTTCAACGTTCTTCTTTACCTATTGGTGTTGTGTTGGATCTTGTCTTACTGCATCATCTCCTGTCTTATCTCCTCCACATGTAACTATGTTGAACATTCTTATTTTTTTTACTTCTCTTTTCCCGGATCTTCCCCAATAGTGTCAGACAGTCTTATGTGTCATGGTCGGATGCACGACAATACATACATGTCGCAGGTGGAAGTGGGAATTCTCTTGCATAGTGTCCTAGTTGTTGACAGTTATGGAATACCACTGGTCCTCTGCCTCTTCCAAAGCCTCCTCTACCTTGTCGTCCACTTCTATAGCCAACTTGATCTCCTCACAGTGCATTGTACTATGGAACCTAGTTATACTATGAAAGATTATACTGTGGCTGTGCAGTGTTATATTTTTTTGGCAAGTTGATATATGGGGATGGTACTTGGTTAAATTGTGGTGCAACTTTCCCTATCATCATCTCTGCTTTCACCCTATAGGTTTCCGATGTTCTTTCCCTCATCAACTCCATTGTCTTGCAATATTTGTTATCATGGCCTACTGAATTGAAAAAGTTGCAATATGAAATTTTAGGCATTGTCTGGTATTTTTGCATCATTGGATAGTGATATGGATCATGCCCCCGTGTCTTACAAATATTACACCATAGTCCTCTTGATGGAAAAGGGCTCGGCAGTCTGGTTTCCATGTACTGCGCGAACATTGAGCATTCATTCTTATGGTGTTCTGGTGTCCTACATGTGGTACACCAAACAACTTCTCTTTTGTCCTTACTCATGTTCTGGTTTAATTGAATGTTATATTGTCCAGGTCTTCCTTGAGATCCTCTATTGTTGGATCTATCTTCTGATATTGATTCTCTTCTAGTTGCAAAGATTCCTGCAAATCTTTTTCCTGGGTCTGAAACCTCTGCTATCTCAAGGGGTATTTCAAATGTGGTAGCTGTGAATTGACAAACAGATGCCTATGTTGCATATCTATCATGACACACTTCAACTTTCCCTTAAATAATTTGAATCTCTCGTCTATGTCCCAGAAATATTCTCTTGGCTTCTTCCTGATATTTATCATCTCATTCATGTATTGATCCTCCGAGCTAGGCTTATGGAATTCATTTATCAACAGTTTCTTGATATCCCCAATCGTTCTGGTTGTTCCTGGTGGACTGTTTGCAGTTAAGCTCATGTACCAATCTAGTGCACGATATCTTAGCATGATGGATAGTTGTGCAAGTTTGGTATCCTCATCTATGATATGATTTTATTCCCCGATATTTTCACAGATAAACATGTTCTTCTTATGGTCCTCCAATGCCTCTCCCTTGAATTTTGGTAACCTGATGGTGGGATCATGTCCTACCATCCTGAATGTTGAACTACGTCCTATGTGCAGTGTAGATCCTTGACTACTGCTTCCTGAACTGGCTGCCCCAGTTGTTTCTCCACGTGTAGATGTACTTTCTGCTGTGTTTCTTCCACCAAAATTTGGTTTTCTAAATGATGGTGTTCTTTCTAGTGTATTAGTCACACATGGCCTTATGGGTTCCACACTGACACTGATATGGATAGGAGCTGTGACATGATATTTTTGATCTAGTCTTCCTCCATCATGATTGGATCTAAGGCCTCCTCCTTCTTTCCTTTATCCATCTCTTCCTCCATTTCTCTGTCTATTGTCAGTGCTTCCCCCCTTCCCCCATGCACGCAGGGAAGTTTAGTTGTCTGAGGCCATTTTCATTACAACTTTGTTATATAGTAACATCTTGATGCAAGTGTACAACGATATGATATACCTACCTTGAGGTCCCTTCAGGAACTCTTTCTTTGTTGTGTTGTAAGACTTTGCAGTAGCTACTGCAAATTTTGTGATAAATACTGCAACAATGAAGTCTAACCATAAATCTACTACACGCATAAACTTATTGTCAACTTCTTGTAATTACACAATCTCATCAGGATTCCATTCTAGCTGTCGGATCTGATATGTAGGGTGGTTGTCTTTCAACCTCAATATCCACTCCTACAACACATATGAGAAATTACAAAAAAATACTTCATGCAAGTTTCTAAATACGTACTTCTCCAAATATTTGTGTGGTGTTAACTTCGGGTTTCTGTTATCTTTCTGTGCTAATTCCATCTCCTTTGTTTTCAACCAAATCTCAATCTTTGCCTTCGTTGGGTTCCATGGTCTCAACATCCCCTTTTATATTCTCATTCTTTTATTTTTTGTGTCATCATATATTCACGACTCTTCAACAAATCTCATTCACTCAATCCCTTTCCGTTCCAACCGACAACAACACCATTTGTTGGTTTTCTACTTCGTCCTGGATATCATTCTTGGGTTGACCCATGTTCAGGTCCTTCTTTGGTTTCCAACAAAATCCTCCTTAAAAACTATCGACCCTCCTGGTAACCCAAAAGGCAACACAGTGCACAAGATGCATTGCACAGTCTCACCCGAGATAGTTCTTTGGGGTGGCTGCAACGCTCAGGTGATTACAACCTGGGAATGAGTGGGGATTTGTGATTGCACCCTTTTTTATCTTCATTCATTTACTAGCTCATACATCTAGATCAATTATACTATCATTCTTACTCATGTATGTAAAATATCAGATCTAACTAATTCATTCATTCATTTATCTAACATCTAATCATCAACATCAAGAAGATACATAACATTCAGTCACATAACACATTGTATACTGTGGTTTACCCCACCTAGGCTACGCCCATAAAGATTTAGTTATTATGCTCTTCTATTATCTTTGGTCCAAAACTATAGCACCGCACACATTACAACTCTTCATCTAAACAGGTCGAGATCTTACAATGAGGCGGATCAGAACGCACCAGGCTCCTCAGCCTATGATATAACCCTCAATATCTACCCTCATTCCTCTTTTCATCTCAACAGCTTACAAAAATATATCGGAGTACCAGTATGATATAATGACAATCAACATGACCTCTAACTTTGAAACTCAAAACAACATAACTCCCGACTGAGAATAATCGAACTGAACCAACCGATCAACCCCAACCTAGACCTCCTAGGTACCTATTTATACATATTTTCGACTTACCAACCATTACATTCTCTTTCCAAAACCCTAACCCTATCCTAGATAGGTCTTCTTGCATGTGTGCCTTGGATGCCTTCCTCTTTTGCATGCATGTTTGTTTTGCACGTGCTGCTTTTCCTGCATGCGCGTCTACCTTACACATGTTGATCCTTCTCCATGTGCATCTGCCTCCCACATTGTGATTTTCCCTCAAAGTTGGCATGCTCCCAAAAGGTCTTCATCAATTTGATATTGAGTTGAGCATACTTTTAATCACAATGTTGCACCTATGGGTATTGAGATCCCTGATGGTGTCTTCATCATTTGGTATCAAAGTGTGGCAATTGATTTCATCAATTGGTATCAGAGCTAATTCAAAATATCTTTGAAAAGGAAATTGGCCATTGCAAAAGGAGTATTGTGGAGATCATTGTTCATAGGATAAGAGCTAAGGTGAAGTTCAACAGAAGGAAATCTGAGCAGATTTTGCAGGCAGGCAGAAAAAGGAATTGGATACATAATTCCTTAGTGGGTTACTGCAGAAGCATTGGATAGGGAGTTGTCCATTCAAGTACATTTAATGTGGAGGATAAGATCATGTATAGATATTGCAAGTATTGAGTCTAGTAATTTTTTAATTAACTCTGGTTATAAGAATTGTGAATGCAGGTAGTAGAGAAGGAGTATTGGTAGCAACCCTTACAACAAGTAGAGCTGTGACAAAGAAAGAATAGTCGGTGGTAGAACCTTGCAATAACAGATGCTATAATTTCTTCCAGTTGGAGGTTGGAAGTAAGGAGGAAAATTGGAGTTCTAAGAGGGAGTGAGTAGGTGCAGAAGCTAGAGAGTAGTAGAGGAGTTCTCAAAGGGTTCCAGTGGAGAGGACTAGTAATACCAAAATGCCATATCTCAAAGGAAGCTTGGCGAGGTATTAAGTGGAAAGTAGAGAAGATTCAAGAATTGCTACAGAGAGAGGCTTGAAGCAACTCATAGTGGACTAGGAAAATCTCATAGAGGAAAGAGGATAATGACTGTTGATGCTCATTATATAGGTTTTGGAAGAATCCACTTTAGAGGAAAGGATAATTCCAAGGAAAATAGCATAAAGAGGATGAGTCAATAGGAGATTGAAAGAGAATTAGTTGAGTTAAGAATACAACTCAATTACATTGGACAACTGCTACAGAGGAAAATAGAGGAAAACCAAAGAAAAATATGGAATCTAAAGAAAATAGTCAAGTGGCATGCGATGCAATTATTTGCAAGGAATATGAGGAGAAGATTGATGAACTTGAAGCACAGGTTGAGTGCTTGGATGAAGAAGGGGAAACTGAGAGGAGATGAGTGCAGATAGAGGTCACTTGCAGAGAAAGGAGTTCACTTATGTGAACCATAACAAGGATTATTCCTTGATGAAGATGATGAGGAAGTAGAGAGACCTAATGAGAGAGTCTCATGGGCTATGTGGAGAGTGTAGATTAGCATGAGAATGTGATGATAGAGGAAGGAAATGAGGCTAAGGAGCCTTATGTTTTTAAATAAGATATTTTGTGTATGATTGCAAGTACTGAAGAAAGAGAAGGCAGACAAATTCATAATTCTGACACAGAGAGGGAGGAGACGACATTGTCTCATGAAGATGATGAGTACCTAGATCACTTTTTATTATGTGATGTAGATATGGAGGAGAAGTTGCATGAACTTGTTGTTGTAGAGAACAAAGAAGAATTTGAAGGACAACACTATGATATAGTGCTTACCGATTTTGATGAAGAACTTAGGATGCTCGAGGACTGGTTGATCAATCTAAGGATTGATAAAGAGGACCGCATTATAGTTGTAAGTACATAGTGTTCATGAATTCTTAGCTACAACATTGAAGATGAGAATATAATTCAATTTTTTGCAGAGGAGTTGAATATCTCAAATACTTTGAGAGGGAGATATGAAGACAACATGCAGTAACCAATGAATAACAACTACAACAACAAATTTCAACTACAAGTTTGCAATAGTGAATATGTTTAAGAGAAATAAGGACGTTGATGGTGAAGATGTTTAAGAGAAGACATCCTAAGGTAAATAATATTTATATTAAGTACAAAGCAAATGGACAGTTGCAAGAAACAAAATTGCAGCAAGGAAGCAAGCAACAACATAAAGTATTGGACCCAGGAGGACTTTAGTGATGGAACTCATGATCAGGAGATCATGAACAATTGTGTTCCTTGGGAGTCTGATGCAGGAGCATTATGCCTCCAAAAATGAGCACCTTTGATTAGAACTAGAGGTATTTACTTTTACCAAGGGAGTGGGTTCCCTAAGCATGGATTATTGTAATTTCTATGCCAATTGAGTTCTAGAAGTCTTGTATGAGATAGGTTTTGTTGAGTTGATTTTTGTTTTTAATTGAATCTTCCTTGGTTTAGCAGATCTTGAAGGAATGGAGACCTAGAACCTAGGGATGGTTGAGGATATTGTGGATCTGAGAGATCCTAGGGATTATTGTAGATTTTAGAGAGTGTGTTTAGGGTATGAAACTGATTGAACAGTTCAAACATTTCCCTTTATAATTTGTAACCCTACGGGCATTAGAGAGAAGAGAGCAAGGATAGAGAGGTCGAGTGCAGCCAAATGAATGTAGAAACATGCCAAGGAGAGTGGACAAATGAATGTAAAAACATGCTAGAGAATGTTGGAAAGGCCGTTAAGAGGCCTTATGTATTCATGTGTACAATATATGTACATTCGAGTAATGGAAATCACTCTATCTCGAGTGTTATATGGAGTTGATCAATTGAAGACATCTATAAATTGTATGTGCGTTAATTCTCTACAAGTTTGTGTGTGCAGATTGATCTGAGTTCGAATCCCTCACAAAACAATGAAAGAAACCCTTTTGCAGGTATCAGGTAGCAACACTTTTCATATCTTGAGTATGTGTTAATCGTGACCGTCGAGTTTATAGAGAAAAGAACATAGTTACCAACTTAACGAGAACTCTCTAGAGTTCTCGTTTTTTCAACGTGGCTATTTTTACCCCTAAATCAAAAAGTGGTGCTACCGGTAACACCTTTTTTTTATGGTGGTTAAAATTCAGACCTATTCAGACCCATTGCATTGACAACTGATGTCATTGTGGATAAAGACTTTAAAATTGACCCTTGAATTGAAAATTGATGCTACTAGTAGCACCAAGTTTTTTTTTGGAGTTAAAATTATAGCCCAATTGAAACTATGGCCTCGATAACGACTACCATCATTGATAAACAAATCAAAATTGGCTCCTAAATGATTGCTTAATATATATATATATATATATATATATATATATATATATATATCCTACTCAAAACAAAACAATTAAACACTTTTATTTTGTAATTTAAAAAATAAAAAAAATATAAAAGAAAATTAAAAAATAAGAATACTTAAAAAGAAAAACTCAAAAATTGAATATATATATATATATATATATATAATTTTTAGAAAATAAAATAAATAACAAAAACCAAATTTATTTAAAAAAAAGTAACGAAATTAAAAAATATATTAAAAAAACTAATTGAAATACAAAATTTAATATAAAATAAAAAAAATAAAAACATACATAAAAATATTAAAAAAACAAAAAGAACTTAAAATAGAAAATTTTATACAAAATACTTAAAAAACATATAATATATAAATTTAATATATATATATATATATATATATATAATTTTTTTTTATTTTAATACAAAATTCCAAATATTAACAAATCTAGTAAAAAAAAATACAATAAAATTAAAAACGAATATTGTTAGGTGAGGTTGTGGGGGCGAGGCTTGAGCATCGCTCCAACCCCACTCCCCCATGACACCATGTCACCCAACAACCTGTGCGGGTCAATGTTTAGCCCATGGAGGTTGGGACGATGTCGGGCATCACCCACCATGGCATCCAAATAAGGTAAATTACTTTTTAATTTGTTTTTTGTTTTTTGAATTTTAACTAAATTTCATGTTATTGGAATTTTAAAGTTGTTTTTAATGGTACTAAAATTTTCCTATTTATGTTTGTTTTTAATTTTTTTAGCTTAATTTTAACTAGAATTGGTAATTTTTTTATATTAAAATTGTTTTTAATTTTTTTTTTTAAACAATTGTCTTCTATTTTATTAAATTTGCTTTTAAAATTCCCCCGGATGCGGTGACACATGGAGCACACATGTCAATAGGCATGCTAGAAACGAGGGAATTTAAGGCCCCTCGCCACCACCCTCCTTCTTTGTCCAGTCGATATTCCTAACATTCATTTTCGCCAAGGTTCGGTGCGTTGGGAGGGAAGGGCAGTCTTAATGGCAACTCGGGTTCAACCCCCTAGTACAGGTACGAAGAAACAAATATGCATTAACCAAGCACTCATGGCATTCAAAGCCATCAATTTCGCCATCCTCATATTGATTTTTCCTCGCAGTGTTTTTTATCTCTAGCATTTGGCTCTAGCTCACCATCTTCTGCTGGTTGTAATGCTTCGAGCCTGCAAAGCCTTAGTAATTCTCCCTCCGATTTTATTTTGCGCTTCTGACCACCCCACCATCTTCTTTGTCCCCCCTACACTTTGCCTAGCCATGCCATGCGAGAGAGGTAAGTCCCAGCATGGGCCATCCTACTACAGTCAGGTCAACACACACAAACGCCCGGGAACAACCTCCCTCTCTCCACTTCTAGGCGACAGTTCGGACCAATTACCCTACTCTAACAAGAACTGGTATGCGGCGGCCCATATGGATCTCCGCCCTTCCACCTCAGAGCACTTCCATGGGGGATTTCTGGTGGAAGAGGAGATTCCTCCTAACTAGGAGGAAATTCTACCAAATTTGTCAAAGACCACCTTGGAGTAGCGGTCGGCCACAGGTACCATCACCCCTTTGATCTTTCCGGAGCTAGCCAGGATAGGCTGTATGATTGAAGAGGAAATCCCTCCACAAATGGATGATTATGGTAAGAACTTCGATGATGCCAAGGATGAGGACCCCAAAATAAATTGGGACGAATGCCGAAATGAGGATGACATAAAAGAGCATGCTCACCTAGATCCCAGCTCCTACAGACTCACGAAAGACCACATGGTCTTGATTTTTGAGATGTGAAAGGATTTGGCAGAGAAACTACACAACCAACATACCCGCAGAAATCACTTGGACGTCCTGTTCGACTCCCTGTTAAGCGAGCCTACAAAATTTTGATTCCCGACTTGTTGTTAGCCATACGCCTTCAAATTCAGCCAGGATGGATGCCCGAGTTCGCCTCGTGTCTAGTCTCCTTACTGTTTTTTCTTTGGTTTTAGTGATAAGTTTTTTTTTGAAATTCAAACTCCGGTTCTCGTTCATTAGCTAGTCGAGGCACTCAGTCGACCACTTGTTTTGGTTTCAACACTTGTGGAAGGACATGTGGCAAGTCCTCAAATTCCTTAAGATAGGTGTCATATTTTGGTCTCTGGACAATATTGTCCACTTGTTCTTATTTCCACTTATGTGGCAGAACAGGTGGCAAGTTATGGTGTATATTAAGACATGTCTAGCTTTTGCTAGCCCAAAGTAATACAATCTCTTTTTTTATTTACAAAAAACAAATACTTTTAAAATTGATTTAAAAATATTCTTTTCTTATTTTGTTAAAATCAATTTGTTTTTATTAAATATATATTTTTGAAGATTTTTTTTTTTTTTTAAGTTTTAGTTTACTATTTTTAATATTTGTTGAATAGTTTTTTATTTTAGATATTTTTTTAATTGAATTT
>ML834998.1:9310-28288 GCA_009831015.1 Picea engelmannii
GTGGTCATTCATGGATTTTTATAGCCAAGCATTGGGTTATTATGCAACCTCTTTTGAATGTGAAAATGGGCTCTTTAGGGCACAATTAGGTCTTTGACCAGCCTCCCCACGCAGATTGAGCTCGGATTTGGTGTCAAATCGACCTGGGAGCCGATCCATTGGTGGTTGGGAGGCCGACCAGTTTAATAAATGCGTCGTTTGGCAGGCGCGTGGGTTTTTCACCCCACAGCCGCGCATATGCGCTCCAGGTACGAAGATGTTACGCGCGCGCATGCGCGCGCCCAGTGGGTGCGAAGCGCCTTGTAATTTTTTGGCCATTTTGTATAGTTTTGACCCCTTTTGCTGTGCTGTGGAATTAACCTTGTGCCATGAATGACTGTTTTTCTGTGTTGACGATGCAGAGTTCTTGTCACCCTGTGCGGACAAAATTTCAGTGATAACACTCATGATGGCATCTTCTTCGGAGAAATACCCAGAAGTTGCGATGTCTTTGGATAATTGCGGTACTAAAGACTTAAGGAACCACTCAAGCAGGAATGTTGGTGGGACTGGTACTTTGATGAGACTCTTTCGGTGTCTCCACTCTCGGATATGATCAGAGATATGGTCCACTGTCATCTGTTTGAAATTAGAAAGTAGCTCTGTGCATGCGTCGTATCTCACAGGTAACTGGAAATGGTTAAGGAATGCCATAGCCAGTTTGCCAAAAGAATAATATCGTGAGCGATCAAGATCGATGTACCATTTCACGGCACTCCCGATAAGAGTGCGTTGAAACAATCACAACTGGACGGAGTCATCTTTTAATGAATTGGATGAACACCAAAGGTGGAAAGTAGTCACGTGATCACCTGGATCTTCCTTAGGCTTGGCCTTGAACTTTGGAATGTCCGAAGGCAACTTCGTTGGCATAGGAGGCCAACGTGGATCATGACAAATAGGATCATTTAACAACCTTGTCAAATCGGGCAAGTGTAACGTCACCAGGAATGGTAGTTTGGGTTGCTGTTGATAGCCTGAGAAAAAGGGTCCTGGAGTTTGACTGGCACCAGGTTTCCAGGAAAAGTTTGGCTGTTGGCCCGGATTCTGGTAGAAACCATGGCCCTGACCAATGTAAGGATTTTGCATTTGTGGAGACATCATTGGTTGATTCCCCATAAAGGACATAGGATGTTGGGCATTCATCATGTTTGACAGACTTTGGGAAGGATTACCCCATGTCGGTCCCGATGGGAGAGGCATAGAAGTCTGTCCAGGGTTCCATTGACTGTGGAAAGAATTACCCTAGAACGACATTCCAGAGGAAGGAACGGATCCTTGTCCTAAGTTCCAAGGTCCTGCTATATGTGCCCCCAGCGCAGGAATAGTTCCCTACACCGGAGTAGACTATCCAAAGATGGGGGTGTCCCCAGATGGGAAAGCAGTGGATGCGAAAGTGTTGTTACCAAACGTCCCGTTCCAAACAAACGGTGACGAACCTACCGGTAGAGTTTGCATAGGTGTTCCTTGACTCCTGGCTCCAAATGAACTCATGTGTGCAGGCTGCCCGGTGGACTGCTGATGCAGACCACCAAGTGAAGGGGACGAAGGAGAGATATGACCTCTAGCATAACGAAATGCATTAAAAGGGACAGGAATGCCCCCAAGTTGACCTTGTAGAGGAGCGTTAGAGCTCCCTGCCCCCAGACCCAAAATCTGTAAAGTGGAGTGAGTGAGTGCAGGACTTGTACCGGAACTAGGCATACCGTATGAGAACGGAGGGCCTTCCGCACTAGGTATGAAGGGAGGTGTGGTCGTCGCGATAGATGGGGTCGATCCACTATGCGACATAGTTGCGGTCGAGACCGTAGTGGCTCAAACCAACGATGACAAGTTAGGAGATGCTTCTCCTATGGTAGCAACAGTGGTGGGAAAGGAAGAATTCCCAAAGGAAGTAACACTGTTTGGTTCCATAACTGTGTGAGGCACTGACAGGCGTTCATAAAACTGAATGGGTGCAATGAATGATGGCCAAGTATCAGTGGTTGTGGTTTCAACCGAGCCAATATTGGCAATTGATTCCTCTGGGAGTTGTTCAGGCACAATGGTTTGTAACTCGGTTGCTTCGAAAGACCCTTGTTGGTCTAGATTCCGGCTCAATGGTGGCGAGGGTGGCTCCAGTATAACCAGCGGCAGGCCCAAGAGCCTTCGTGATCGGTGGAGCTTGGGATCCTCCACTGTGTGAGAATATCCAAGACACTCTAAGGTATTCTACATGATCAAACAGTAACACACACTAAAAAAGAAGCCCCTACGAGATAAGACAAGCAATCACTAACTATTTGGAAGAACAGTTACAACAACCAACACTAGGGCAACTTACCAGTGCAAGTGCAACTCGAAAATGGAAGCACCCTCTGGGTATACTTTGCAAAGCGTGGCCCAATGTCTATCCTAGGTACCGCGGTATACCCCCACAGTCACCTGTGTATGTTCCTAAAAAGATTGGCAACTAGTTTGCCAGCACGTGAACAGTCACCAGGCGGGTATAGTCGATAGTCGGGTAGACCACAATGACCAGGGTATCAAGACCGAAACCTGTACAGGGTATTGAGAGAAAATGGTATGGAAGAAAACTGAGGACCTCAAATGGATTCGAGATCCATGAAGCTCCGTGGAAATTGCAAATGACGGAATCCCAAGACAAATCCTTGATATCTGTTCTCCACTACGCTTGGTTCGGCTTTGGAGGGGTTATCTCTGCTACCTTTCCTCACGTGACCTCGTGTCTATCCCCTGTGTTAGAGGGGGGTCCCGGATAACTTCCACGTAACTGGACTTCTACACTCCCTATCACAGACTCCAATGTTTGGTTTTGAGTGGCCTTGGAGAGTTTCCTCTCCAACCTATTCCAAGGCCCTAGTCCCGAGCTAGTGTAAGAACCCTACAAACAAAAGGTCTAATAGATTTTAAATTAGCATTGTTTTTATGGGATTTTTTACGTCACAAGGTATGAAAGTGAAACTGATGGTGTGTAAAGACTCAAAGCAAAAACAAAGGAAAAATGTTGGAAACAAAAACTTTTACTGAATGCAAAAATCAACAACTTTTCACAAAGAAAGACTTCTTTTTCTTTTCAATTTTTCTAAGATTTCATGCAGCAAACATAAAGGAATTTTCGCTCAACTATGAGCTACTTATGCTCTAAATGCACTGCCAAAAATTATGAACAAAAAGACTTCTCCCTAGCTATTGATGCAACAACACAATCTTCAAACAAAGAAGAAAATGAGAAAATGATATGTATTTTTTTTAATTTGAGTGCTAAATGAAGCAACAAAGGGAAAATGCCGACAAGCACAAAACCAAGAAGACAAAATACAATTCTGGCTTAAAGCGCAGATCTCAAAGAACCAGAGAAAAGACACACAATGGCAATCAAGAAAGCACCGACTCTTACGCTTGTCTAAAAACCATGAAACACAATTTTTTTTTTTTTATCTTTTCTATCCAACCTCAACTAAGAAAAAATAGGCTAAGGATAAGAGGTCCTAACCTACTGACTGTGCAACCCTAGACTCAAACTCCTGAGAGGAACACTTCTCACCACAGGAGGGGATGACTACCCCACCCTGATTGAAAAGAAACCTGTCAAGCCCGCTACTGTCACTAAAACAGAACACTTGAAAACATGTGTCAAGCTATAACAGAGCACGGGTACCCGTGGGCTTAACTGGCAAAGGCTGTGTGTAGGTATAAAATCCAAGAAAAAACTAAACACAAGAAGCCCAGACCTGGAAGAGGTCTCTAGTATTGACAACCAGGGTCTCTTGAAGGCTTGTATGCTTCTTCCAACAGAAAAGAAAAATAATTACAAAGAATAACAAAATGCAATAAAGCAAACTGAGACAAGACTACGAACCAGCAAGACTCAGACAAGATCTAGAAAGCCCCCTGAGAATGTGTAATTCTGACAGGGAAGAGGAGGATTGCCTCTCAATCTCTCTGACTCCTACACGCTACTAAAACCTATACATCATGCATTCAAATGCGGGCTATAGAAGGTTAGGGCGCGGGTTACACGAGTGCAAGCCTTTTGCAGGCCACGTGTACATCTATGTGTCCCGATAATTATCATCAAGCAACAGTCAAGGAAAAACTGGTATAAAGAACTAGGTTCCCTGTTAGTTCTGAACTAACAGAAAACAAACAAACAAAGAAACAAACAATCTAATCCTTTAAACAACCCAAAAACCTCTGTTAAATCCAGAAACCCTAAGAGTATCTTCCCCAGTGGAGTCGCCAATTCTGTTGTTGGGAAATAATACCTTACGGACTAGCAAACTAGGGTCTGATTTGCATGCAAATTTTGACCTTAAAGAAATGACCTTTTAACCTACCACCCCAAAACTTAAACCCCTCTTTCAATACCCATGCATGGAAAGGAACTACTAACCTTTTTACTGATGTTTTGTGTAGATCCTCTGTTGCGCTTTGCCCGCTTCCTTGCACTGCTCCTTCCAAAGTTAACCTGCAATCAAGACAAAACACTACGCATGCATGCTATTTCTCTACTTGAGGGTTAGAAATTAAGCATAAATTACACAAATCATAGATAACTCATGCATTTGGGATGGGACAAGTATTCTTTTTATTATTTTCAAAATGAATCAACTTACAATCAAAGTCGAGATTGGCCACTGCTCCTTGATCCTGATCCTGGGCTCCTCCTCTTCTTTGTCCTCCAACCGCTTTGCGTTAATTCTCCTTAGGATTGAGGAAAGGCTAAAGGGTTGGGACAAATGGACTTGGCAATTGGGCAGAGTTTCTTTGCTATATTTTCCCCCCTCCAAATAGTACCCCTACCCCTTCTTTTATAGGCTAGAAGGAGCTAGGGTTTTGGACGAACTCTCGACCATGCATGGCCGGGAGTTTCAGTTAATTGACCCATAGATTTTTGTCCCATCGACAACTTTCCTATTTTTGTGCTTTGTTAGGTAAACGCGGGCTGTAGTAGGCCTTCCAGCGTTCACCCATGTGCAGTAGTGGGTTAGGGAGCGTGTACCTTTACCCAAAAGGAGTTTTAAAGAGGTTTCTCAGCAGATGTTTTGGCAATGAAGGGCAATGAGTTGGCCTGATGCTAGGTAAGCATGTATGGTGCAATTTAGGGTTATAACAATAGAACTCTGATTTACTTGTAAACCCAGAAAGTATGACAGTTCTCCTATCATGGACATCTCAAAATCTATTTTCATAGAGTTAGCAAACCACTGGACATAAGTTTCATTAGTACATCCAAAAATAATATCATCTACATAAACCAAAACAACTAGTAAACTATCACCTTCAGACTTAATGTAGATATTTTTGTCAACAATACCTTTCTTGAATACTTTGTCTTGTAATAATTTGTCCAGTCTACAATACTAGGCTTGTGGTTCTTATTTCAGTCCATATAGAGCCGTCTTCATCTTGCATATATAGTTAGGATTATCTCTCAATGAGAATCCTTTAGGTTGCTCCATATATACTTCTTCCTCTAGATCTCCATTAAGAAATGATGACTTAACATCCATCTGATACACTTTCAAGTTCTTATGACATGAATATGCAAGAAACATTCTGATAGCTTCCAATCTTGCCACTGGTGCAAAATTTTCATCAAAATATTGACCTTCAACTTATGCATACTCTTTATAGACCAATCTGGCTTTATTTCTAACAACTTGTCCTTTTTCATTCATTTTATTTTTGAACACCCATTTGGAACCTATTACATTCTTATCTTAAAGTCTGGGAAAAATCTCCCAAGTATTGTTCTTCTCAATCTGATCAAGCTCTTCATTCATATCTCTAATCCAATCATCATGTTGGATGGCTTCATAAAACTTTTTAGGTTCAACCATAGATAAAAAAACAACATGGGATTGTTCTGAGTCTTTAATCAATTTCCTTCTTGTCTGAACTCCTTTATTTATATCTCCAATTATCTGATTTTCAGGATGATTCTTTCTAACAATTCTGAGAGGTGATTTTTCTTCTTTCTGTTGATTTGTGTTAGTTGGAGCATTTGTATCTTCATCGGATTTAGATTCTTCTCTTTCTGATCCTTGGACTTGTTCATATTCATTTTCAATTATATCTTCTGTGCTCGGATCAACACTGCTTACATTTCCTATCGGTATTTCTTCATCAACTTTTATGTCAATACAATCAACCAATTTATACAGCTTCTTATTGTAGCATCTGTAACCTTTACTATTTGTAGCATAACCTAAGAATATACCTTCATCAGCCCTGTCATCATATTTGCCAATATTTTCATCATTATTCTTGATATAACATTTACTCCCAAAGACTTTAAAATGCTTGATTGAAGCAGGTATTCCAAACCATAATTCATAAGGAGTCTTGTCACTGTGTGGCCTGAGATGAGCTTTGTTCAGAATATGAACAGTTGTATGTATTGCTTCCACCCAATATGTCTGAGTAATATTTTTTTCATTCATCATTGTATTGCTTCCACCCAATATGTACTGATTTACGATATTATACTTTTGGCAGAAGATGATCATAGCCATAGATTTGAAAGCTTGGGCATTATCCATGACTATCTTTCGGGGGCAGCCAAATCTTGACAGGATATTGTCCTCTAAGAAATATATTACCACTGAGTCAGTCGCCCTTTTGGAATAGATTCCACCCATTTATTAAATTAGTATGTGGCAGTTAAGATCCACTTGTGTTGGGTGCTAGAGTGTGGATTAATCTCTCCTATAAAATCTAGCCCCATTGTTGAAAAGGGGCCTCATTTTTTACTGGAACTAAAGGTAGCGCCCGAAGCTTTTGTTTACCTACAAATAGCTGACAAGGGTTATAGGCTCGGACCTTGGCATTAACGTCTGAAAAGAGTTTTGGCCAGTAATACCCAGCCCTCAGAATTTTGTAAGTTGTGGCCCTCCAAGCATGATGTCCTCCACAAACTCCTTCGTGAAATTCACTTATAACCCTTTCTGTTTCTGATTTGACTAAGGAGACTAACAAGAAACCGAGCGGGTCTTTCCAATATAGTTGATTTTCGGCGATACAATACTTAACCGCATGAAGATTTAAAGTCCTGGCTTTTGATGGTGATAGTTCACTTGGGAATTTTAGAGTCAACAGGTAGGATACTATGTTTCTGTACCATTCTGATGATACAAACTTCTCCTCAATCTTAATTGCACTTGTTGGTTTATCAAGCTTGTTTATATTCATGTTTTCCTCATATCCCTATAGGTAGTTTATATCCAGATATCTGATATTTGATTCAGCCAAAAGTTTGGCTAGGCCTTGTCCTTTTATCAATTTAGTAGGTTTGATTTCTAGGTCAAATTCTTGAATCTTGGCCAACCATTGTCCTCTTTGCCCATCACTGTCTGGTTGTACCAAAATATCTTTCACAGAACTGGTCAGTATGTACGCAATGATCTTGGAGTGTAATACATATGTTCTAAATGCCTTCAGTGCTTTTACCATGGCATATGCTTGTTTTTCTATTATATCATATTTAATTTCCACATCTCTGAGGCTCTTGCTGAAAAAGGAGATCGGATATTCGAAACCCTCTTCGTTCTTTTGGAGGAGCACCGCAACAATCGTGTGTTCGGAGGCAAATGAGAAAATAAGAAAATCTTTCAGATAATCAGGACTTGCCAATAAAGGTGCCTCGGCTATGACTTTCTTAATGTATGTGAATGACGCTTTGGTCTCTGTTGTCCACTTTACTTTTCTTCTCTTTTTCATCATATCTGTGATCAATTTTACAATTTTACCAAAATTTGGGATAAATCTTCGTAAGAAAATTATTTTTCCTAAGAAAGATTGAATTTCTTTTACATTTCTAGGAATGTTTATAGTGTCTATCGCTTCAACCCTCTTAGGATAAATCTTAATCCCATCCTTAGATACAACATGACCCAATAATTTACCCTCTTGCATGGCGAAGTGTGATTTCTTGGGGTTTAAGGACATACCAAACCTGAGACATTTTTCGAATGTTTGTTTAAGATGTACCAGATGCTCTTCGTCGGATTTGGAGAAAATGGTTAAATCATCGAGATAGATGACCACGAACTTATCCCTCTCTCTGATGAAAGAGATGTCCATATCATGTTGGAACATGGCTCCTGCATTCATCAAACCAAAAGGCATTTTATCATACATGAACGTACCCCAAGGGCTAGTAAAAGCTATTTTTTCTTTATCTTGTTCATTCATGGCGATTTGATTATATCCAGAGAAACTGCCAATCATAGGCATTCTATTTTCCCCAACTACCCTTTCTAGCACATGATCCATTTTAGGCAACGGATAGTTGTCTTTAAGAGAGGACTTATTTAAATTTCTGAAATCTACTTGACCGAGACCAGATTTTCCACCCAGTCAGAATATCTCAGAGGTACTATAAATTTCGCCTCTAAAAGTTTCTTCACTTCTCTCTTGACCATAGGCAATAAAATGGGGTTGATCTGCCTAAGCTTTTGTCTAAAAGGTTTGACCCCAGGCTTTAAAGGTATCTTGTGATCGATCACAGTAGTGTCGTAAGTTCTTAACTCGTGGTAAGACAAGGCAAAAATGTCTTTAAATTGTCTGAGTAGGTCCTTATATTTGTCCTTTTTTTCAGGGGGGAGGAGTTTAGATATTTTAACCATCCTGGATTCTTCTTTGGTTCCTATGTCACAGTCCTCAACCTCTTTTGGTTGGGGTTGTAAGGTGGATTTTACAGGTATGTCATTTTGATCAAACAGTATTTCCAGAGGGATCAATCCTTTCGGAATCTGGTTATTTTTTAGGACCAGCATGCGATGATTTGCGATTTTGTCTTGGAAAGCTTGAGGGTCCTCCCCTTCTTGCATGATCCATATCTGGTCATTCTGATTTTCTTGATCTACATGAGTTTTGGAAAATTCACCTACTACTTCAAGAAACTTCTTAATTTGTTCATCATCCTCAAAAACCTGCCAGTGCTGGATATTATCTAGTATAGATGGTTTGTGTCTTATCTCTATGTGATACTTCAATTTAAAGGTTGTAGGAGGAGTGAAAGTTGAAGCTTCTTTAGCTAATGCATCAACATGTAAGTTTTCTACGTGTGGGATGAAGTGGACATTTACAGATGAGAAATTTTTTTCCATCAGATCCCAGGAACAATTCTTGTATGATCTTAATCTAGGATGCTTGGCTTGGTACTGTCGATTTATTTGTTTGACTATTAACTCCGCATCTCTGTATACCTCTAAGTTATTTATTTTTAGCTTCCTGACAGCCTCTAATCCTAAGACCAGGGCTTCGTATTCACATACATTGTTAGTATAATCTATATCCCATTGCAGTCTGTAAGAAAAAGGAACAACAAACTTTTCTTCAGGATCCACAAAAAGCACTCCTGCACCAGCCCCTTCTCAAGACCGGGCACCATCAAAAAACATTTTCCAGACACCGGAGCTACACATGTCCTTGGTCATGTAACCTCACTCTTCATGCTCTATATCATTTTCCTTTGTGCAACCATCTAAACCGTCCTCAAAAGATAAGATACAATTTACTAAATCTTGATCTGCAATGTAAATAGGGAAATTGTTTGGATTTTGAGGGTTGCTTATTGTATATGCTAACCTCATCTCCCTCTACAACTGAGTAAATTGCCCACCAAACATAGAAATTGTGTCGAATGTCATATCCATTTGAAGAGAACCCCCCAGCTTGGCTCCCCACGACCTAGACAACAGTAAGTCATACTGGGGGGAATATCAGCAATAACCATATCCATCAAGATACTCTTAACTGGGACCTGTGCCAGGGTGACTACTAAATCCTTTATCATTCCCATACACTTAACTCTTCTCGAATCAAATGAGTAAAGATATCCATAAGGTCTAGTGATCTAGAGACCTAATTTGTCCATAATAATTTTAGGCATCACGTTATCGGAGGCTCCGAAGTCTAGCATGCAATTATGTAGCAGTTGATCGTATACATTTAAGGTGATATAAAAGGGAGAAACAATGTCTTTGGCTCCTTCATAATGTGGTCCAAAAGTGATGTTGGGTTTATCATCTTCCAGGTTCAAAATGTCTGATTGGCTTTCTAGCTCTGAGACACCTATCACTTTGGTAATCTGCTTTCGATAAACTAGGTTTTTCACCAACTCTACCAGAGGAATTGGTATCTTAATTTTATTTATCTCATTTTCGAAATTGAAAACTCCACTCACCTTGTCTGTTTCTCTAGTTGGGATTTACGAATCCTTATTTTCCAACTTATTTGTCTAGACCACTTTATTACTCATGATCTTGGTTGGAGGTGTAATTGCATTAGCTATTTCGGTTCCTTGTGTTTGGGTCTCAACTTTTCCCACTTCGGGTTCTTGTGTGTTACTAATTTCGCTTTGCTGTTAGGTAACAAGGTTTCTTCCAGAGTAGGCTCATAAGTTTGAACTCTTGGGAGAATTTTCTTAGGTTGAGTAGTTGAAATTGGCTTACTCTTAGATCTCAAGTTGTACTTAGGTTGGACTTCAGCCATTATCATATCGGTTTCTTCTTGATAGCTACACAGGTTAGTATGATCTCTTTCTTCATCCTTAACAGATGATTGTTGAGTGTTTAAAGATTTTCTATAATCCTCCTTAGTCAAATAAGTTTGTGTGCAGTCATCATCCAAGTTCATGACATCATTGTCTGAATCTTTGAAATCTTGGAGATCATTCACTCCTATAAAATTTTTGTTCTTTAGGGGAGTTTGTATTTTCTGATCTTCATTTTTTATCTGTCTTTGCTGGTTTAGAGGATTGGGATTCCTCTTGAAATCCTTTTTGGTGAAAGAATCAGCTTTATCCTGTTCTAGCTCCATTCTGGATATCTTATTAGACAATTCCTTAATTACCCTAGCCATATCGTCTACTTTTTCATCTGTGTATCTATAAGACCCTGACGACCCGGCTTGTTCTTTAAAGAATCTAGTTTCTCGATTTCCCGTTTCTACTTTAGATTTTAACTTACCAGAAGAAATCATATTTGACTCAATTTCTACAACATCATCTTACATTCAGTTTAGGGTAGCTCCCCTTCTTTCTCGTAAAAGAAGTGCAAAATCTGGTTCGAAATCCCCCGCGAAAATTACTTTGGCCGTGGGTTGGGACAGTTTAACCTCGGCTAGGATTTTGTTATACAACTTGTTGAATCTTTGAATAAACTCCATAACTGTTTTTGAATTCTTTTTTCTTAAAGACCCAAACTCGGTTAAATAATATAGGTGGTCCTTTCTTTCGCCCCATTGTCTAAGGAAAGCATCTTCCAAGGCATCATGGGACAAGATAGATCCTATAGGTAGGCTCTGAAACCAAGTTCGGAACTAACCTTCGAAGGTTTGGACAAGAAGCATCGAATACACATATTCATGTTCAAGACCTAGGATGTCTGCGAATTGATCAAAGAAATTTATGTGTTCGACTGCGGTCAAATCTCCTTCCCCAGTTAATTTTGGAAATTTTTTTATATAGTTTTCGGGAAGATCATGCAAAGGGATGGGAAATACCAAAGGAGCATATCTTGCTGCCACTTTAGCGGAAGGGGGGGTAGGCCCTTGGCCTCTAGCTCCTCCCCCAGGGGTACCTCCTCCTCCTCCTCCGACAACCCCTCCACCTCCTCCTCCGGCGACTGCCATCGTTATTAGTGGAAAGTTGTAAAGGGGGTTTTGGAAGATTAAAAGTGAATCTTTACTTTCTTCACGGGGCGAAAAATCTGAGGATGACTGGTAAGGGATGTGAGGGCTTGGTTCTTCGGACTTGTAAGAGATGTAGTCAGGGGAACCAACGGGTGTGGAAACTAGATGTGTGAAATATTCTTCAAGACTAGGTGAGGTCACAAAATTTGACTGAAGGGTCTATAATATATCGACAGCAGATGAATTTTCTACAGGACCTTTTCCTTTGTGTACTACAGAGGTTAACAGATGGGTTTCTCTTCTAACTTCGGAGCAGTTTGATGTTAGATCCTTAGTATGGAAGAGAGGGCTACGTGAATTCGAAGGTTTAGAAGAACTCTTGGTCTTCAGTTGTGGGTATTTAGGCTAATAGATTGCAGGGTTCAGCTTAAGAGAGCCTCTCACCTTTAAAATCTTCTAAGGATCGGTAACGGGTGTGGTCTGTTTACCATCCAGGTTTTGCCTAGTATTCCTTCATCCGGATGCCAACTTATTAATCATAGAGTCACCAAATGAAAGATTGGAAAGCCTTTAAAAGGTGTGCACTCTTTGTTCACTATCAAAGGGTGGCACTTTCAACGAAAAAATGTTGTTTTCCTAGGGAAAAATATTTCGTAACTTCGGTCCCTGGCAACGATGCCAAAAAGATGTTGTTCTAGAGTCTATACTTAAGGCTTGGAAGTACAGTGTCTAGGCATCTGAAAGTGAGTAATGGGTAAAGAAGGAAGAAATTTCAACCTTTGGCAAGGGAAGCTAGGGATGATTTCTAGGTTGACGTTGTCTAGCTTCCAAATGTTCCTGGATGTTTATATCCCTTTCAATCACTGCCCATGAACGTTCGAGTTCAACCTGGGTAGTGGTTGTTTTAAGAATAGTATCAAAAATATTTAAGGCAATATGTGTTTGATCTGATAGTTCGGGTTCGATATTAAGCTATCTTATTACAGGGACAGTCATAGAGGAACAGAATGATAAGAAAATCTCAGAGGAATTTTAGGTGTCATCTCAATTTCGGTCATATAAAGGAGAGTTTACAATTCTAGTAGTGAAAAAAGGGTGCAAACCAAAGGCGCTTTCCCGTAACTGAGTTATATTTTAATAAAGATGTATGAAGTGGGAGAAAACATTAAGCTGTCTATCATGTAAGGCTCCTATCAAGGGAGAATATCACTTATAAACAGAAGAAGAAAAAGGTAAAGAAATAACCCGATGAAGCATAAAATATATATTGAAATCTAAAGTGTTGACTGGTCTTATACTTGCTGATAGCTGGTACAAAGGAAAAATAGTAAACAATATAGAAAGCTAGAATTCATTCACTATAGTAGAGGTTTTACTAAATTATAGCGAAGCATTCATCAGATACATATATGAAATGAAATGAAATATGAGATACAAGGAAACAAACTCATAACACAGTCATGATGGAATTGAGAATCTTCGGATTTTCTTTATATTAACTCTCAAGATAGAAAACCTCTATTACAATCAACCCAAAAAGGTCCAGCCCATGTTCCTTCCTTCTATTGTATATTTATACAGATTTACATATGATGGAATCTCAATCGTTCTAGGATTTTCAGATACAACAAGAAGGAGATCAATCATTTCATTTCTTTATCTCTGTCTTTATTTGGTACCAGAAGCTTTCCCTCTCGCATTCTCGATACAAGTGACACATCTTTCCACCAGCCGAGATATCAACCTTGACGGTTACGCTTAACAATTGGCCTCAAAAGAGTAACAATCTCGGGCTAATTGAGGCAACCTTTCTTCCATCTGTCGGTCTAGGATGTCAATAGAGCACAATTGCACACTTGGTTTAATCATACATTTATCTATTTGAACTATGTCTACCATAGTTACTTGTGAGATTTCGGCCGAATCTCTTTCTTCTTTCTCTTTTATATCAAGCGATATTTTCACTATACTCATTTGACTCAATGTCACAACATTGCCTTCACTATCAATACCTAACAGATTACCATCTATAGAACTAAAAGCCTCTTCAAAGGATTTCATTACCTTCTTGGCTCACAGTTTACCTTCTGATATAATGTGCTCCCATTCTTTCAATAAAATGTTTCCTCTGGTCTACTCCGAAATGGAAAACCTGGGAGTACTTCCCAATTCCCTATTGTTTGTAGCTATTACAGCCTCTTGAAATGTGACCCAAGCTACTCTAGCTTCTCTTTCTCTGACAGATAAATTTTCCAATACTTGATCAACGAGTAAGAAGTTGTCCCGAATTATCTCTACCTTAGCGAGTAAACTTCGCTGGGATGCATAAAATCTGCTCTGAATCTCCATCACCTGGGACTGGAACATCCTAATATTTATAACTTTACTTTCGACGATTTCCACTCTAGCCTGTAGCTTCCCAATCAAGTCTTTTTTCTGGTCCACTTGTATCTAACCGGTCTGAGCTACCAGCTCTGCTTGTTTGAGCTTAGTTTTGAGCAGCTCTATCTCCTTTTTATCAGCCAGCCTTTCTTGTTCTATTCCTGTGCTTGCCTGGTCCTTGGAAGCCTCCTCTGTTGTGGCTAGTTTATCTTCTAAGGTTTTGATGAGGTGATTTTTTCGCTTCAACTGATTTTTCAAAACCCCGACTGAAAATTGGTTTGTTGTAGCATACGCCCCTAATGTCCTGGATATTTCTGTCGCAAACTCTTCTTTCTTCTTATCTTTCCCATCGGTCAACACCTTGAACTTCTTGGCTATTGATCCCTCTTCCTGATAGAATTCTCTTTTTACTACAACCCTTCTCTTCTTATCAAAAAAGAACTCATTTGGAGGGAGCTCTTCCATCCTTATAGGTCTCAATTCTTCATTTAAAATCCACCCTACATCTATGGTTCCCTAAGTTGACTGCAAGGGAGTAATGGAGGCAATGGGATCTCTGATTTTCTTAGCTGGTTGTCCTGGAGTAGTAACTAGAGTTTGCTTTTTCGGTGGCTTGGGAGTCTTTATCTCTGGTTTCAGACTCCTAGTTTTCTCTTCCCCGTCCTGGTGTTTTTCTTGGCTAGGTGCCGCATCTTTGGAGCCTTCAGCTTCTTTTTGTTGCACCTCTATTGTACTTGGATTCTCACCCTGCAATACTGAGGGAAGACAACTACGTCAATGTTCTTGGAATTTTAGAACATCGGCCCTCTCTTTGGGTGCCAGGGCTTGTATCCGAGACAAAACCTCGGCGTAAGATCTTGCGCCTTAAAAAATGTCATCAAAGGGAGAATTTTCGTGTTCAAACCTTTTAAGTCCGCAACTGGCCAAGTGATTACTTACGACCCTTTGCGGATCATGCTTCTTGAATTCAACATGAACCAATTTTAGGTCTTCTAGGGCTGCTCCCTCAGCTTTAGCATGCCCAAAATATAACAAAGAATATGAATTTAAATGAATAGGAAAAGGTGGATATACCTTCTTTGAATATCCCTTAAGCTCCTTGCTTATGCCACCGATTACAGTTTTCCTAGCAACCTCATGACAAGCCAGCTTATCAGGTATGAATAATGGTAATGCATGTGGGGGAACAGAAGCCCCGAAAACCTTGAGATATGAGAATTCTACTTCTACATACCAGTCAACTATATTGATCATATTTATCGCTATATTGTCCGAGATCATGGGTGGCGGGTGGCTGAAAATAGTGACATGCAGTGGTACCACTACACAGTTAAAGATTTCATACACAAAATCTGTTGCTTTGTTTTCCCACAGTTTTGAATGGTAGACGTGGATGGGCTCAGCGTCTGATGGAGTCCAACTCCAATTCATTAAGGGAAAGGGAATTAGAAAACACAGAGCGTCCATAATGTACACACATAAAGAATGAAGCAATCTTTCCGCTCTCCCTCTGTGCTTGATACTCTATAACTCGACTGGTCAAGCTATGAGACAATATTTTAGCCCAGTTGAAGGAACAACCTTTGGCGGATGAATGTATTAGAGGCACCCACTGAAGGAAAAAATGTCTGGTGTCCTCTCTCCCGTATAATCTGCAGGTCATCATAGCTACATATTTGAACTGTGGTTCCATAGAAGCTATTGAATATATACCATTATTGTCTGTCGTGAACTTCGCAGGGTGTGAGACCCAATCTTTGATTAAACTGGACATAGTCTTGTCATATTGCACACATTCCTTCTGTTTGAAATTCTCCAAGAATTTGGCATTGTATGTAAGGTCTGACACGGTTGGCAACTTGTACATATCTTGAAGTTGTTAGGGTCTGAAAGTGCCAATAGTGACCTTCTGCTCATTGATGATGGTTCTGGTTGGTATATCCAAATGGTCTAATGCCCGCCAGACCATATCATAGTAAGGGAGTAGTTGTGGCCTGGCCGCTACTTTATGCATTCCAGCTTGGACGACGATCTTATATTTGGTGTTTAGGTTGTCTTTTTTATTGTCACTGGAATCATCTGGATAATCTACCAATTCAGACTATAGAACCTCAAAAACAAACAACCAGGTCTTGAAAGAGTTGACACTTCGAGGTGAAGTATCAGAGAGGTTATCTGAACCTTGTCCCGAAACCTCAACATTGGCTTTAGACACTTTTCGTGGGGCCATGGCAAGAGATCCTACTCTAGCTTTTCTGCGATAAAAATATGTATACATACAGAAATTATTTCACTGAGAATTTTTTCTCTGTGTAATGTAGAAATGAATTTGCGATAACAAGTAACAGATCTATACATTCGACCATTTAAAACTTGGTACTTTTCAGGAACAAAACGGTCAAATCATTCTTAAATATAATTTAGCAATAAAAACCCAATCCTTACTTGTCGATTCGCCTTGTTTCTAATTAATGCTATAAATTTTGATTGTTCGAAATGCAAGTTGGTGCAAGGAAAGATTAAGATTGCCTTGTAGACTGTGCATGCATCAAATCACAAGAAATACTGGCTTAGCTCAATTAATCAATTTTTATCAACGTTAATTAATCTTTTGGTACTCGCTACATCGAGAGTTTTCACTCTAACCGTTCCAGCCTCTAAAACCCGAGATTGCGATAATTATATTTGGTTAAATAAAAATGTAACTAGGATTAAGTGTTTAATTAATCATGTTTAAAAAAACAAATATCGTGGTTGTTTATATTCTAACTTCACAACTTGGAGCTTCGAAGGTATAGCTTCTGGGAGGTTGGTATGCCGAGTTGCGAAATCATAAGATCGCAATGATATGATTTAATTAAATTGGGGGATAAAACCAGATTAAGTGTTTAATTAATTATGTTTCTATCTTTATCGCAACTTCGCGACTTGGGGTTTTGATGGTGTAGCTTTTGAGGGAAAACATGCCGAGTTGTGAATTTTCGAATGATTTTAACCATAGCTGAACTTTTTACCTTTAACACAAACCTGGGTTACTTAAAACAAAAGTCTCGTGGTTTCGGCTATCAAGATTATGACGGTAAGAATTTTGGAGTTAGTAAACGCCGAGACACGAAATCCCGATGATGCTTAACCGTAGTTTAGAAAATCTTTACTCTCACTATTGACCTGGGTAAAACTTTAAGGTTATTTCACCATTTCACTCTTCGGGACTTGTGAACTATGTGATCTATAACACTCGACATACAAAATCCCGAGGTAAGAAAGGGGAAAAATCATTTGAACGAAAAGTATAACTCGCCTTGAGAGTATGATAACCGTCGCCGCTCGCGTGATGAGACTTCCGAGATTTTGGAAAAAATAAAGGAAAATATGAAAACCAACTTTCTGTTTCAAGCATTAAGAAATAAAATTCAAAACGGGTTAAAAAACAAAGGCGGCTCCAACACCTCTCAACAACTCCATTTTGTTGTGGAGTCCTTGGGATTGTGTACTCTCTTTTGATCCCATGTTTATCACAGAACTCTTTGAAGTTCCATGAGCTAAAATCTCCTCCTCTATCAGACCTTACTGCATTCAATCTTTTTCCTGTTTGATTCTCAATCAGAGCCTTAAACACTTTGAATTTTTCAAATGCTTCATATTTTTCTTTCAGAAAGGAAACCCATGTTAGTCTAGAATAATCATCAATAATAAACATAAAATATTTTTCTTTTCTTGTACCTTCTTTTCTTGATGGTCCACATAAATCCGTATGTACTAACTGGAGAGGTTTTTATGTTGAAGGAAAGTTTTTAGATTTGAACTGTGTCCGAGTAATCTTTCCTATCTGGCATAGTTTACAAACAAAATCATATGGCTTTGATATCTTTGGAAGATCCTTTACTGCTCGATTGTTTTTGAGCTTGATTATATGATCAAAATTTAAGTGTCCAAGTCTCCTATGCCATAGCCAACTTTCATCATACTTTCTCAAGTGGCATTCTTTTTTTTCTTCTTTTAACACATAGACATTGTTTTCTGTTCTTATCCCTTTTGCAACCAACTATCCTGAATTCACTGACTTTATTTTACAATATTTAGAAGTAAAAACCACTTCACGTCCTTGATCACAGACTTGGATGACACTAAGTAGATTATGTTTCATACCATCTACAAATAACACATCTTGAGCTTTTCCTTTTCCATTACTCAGACTTACCATTCCTTTACCTTTTATTTTTCCTCGTGCATCATTTCCAAAAATTATATTTCCTAATTTGTTTTCACTTAGAGTTAGAAACTTACTTTTGTCTCCAGTCATATGTTTGGAACATCCACTGTTAATATACCAAGGATTATTTTTATTTTGGGCTGATAACACTAGTCCACACTTGTCATCTTCTTTCTTCTTCCAAGCCTTGAAATTTTCAGCAGTGGACTTCAAATCTGGATTATAATTTCTTAAGCGACAATATGTGGCTTTATGTCCATAATTATGAAAAACATAACATTCCGGTTCACTAAATAATAGACTATAATGATTTTTATGCTCATAAATATTATTATGTTTGTTGCTTAGCTGTCTCAATCTTTGTTGTGGTAGATAATTATTCCTCAAATAACTTGTTTGCTCATATCTACATCTTAAAGAACAAGTTATAGCTTTGTGACCAAAGTTAGAACAGAAAAAACAATATCCATAGAAAAGACTGTTGGAAATATGGCTACAGCAGAGATGATGCAGATGATCAAGGTTGTCATTGATGGCAATCGATTGTTTATGGAGAAAAGAGGCAGGAACATAGAAGCTGAAACACAGACGCTGCAACACAAATGCGAACTGCTGAAACACAAGTGCTGAATCACAGATGCTGAAACATAGATGCTGAAACACAAATGCTGAATCTCAGATGTTGAAACGTAGATGCTGAA
>ML834998.1:45717-77404 GCA_009831015.1 Picea engelmannii
CTTAACACTCTCCCTTACCGCTCCTTCTACCACATGTTTTCCACTAGCACTCTTCTGTGCCTATTCCTTTCCCCTATATTGTCTCTCCTTATTATCTCCCTACAATTGTTCCCCACTCCCGCTTCATGTCATCTTCCTTGATGTTGTTGTTTTCTCCTCCTGACCACTCATTTCCTCTCCCTTCTCCACATCACCTCAACTCTCGATTATTGGCGCCCATGTGTCTCCTAGTCACCATGTTTTCACCGCACCTTCTCACCTACTTACCATCCTTTCATCACTTCATGCTGATTGCTCCAACCATTGCGTCAGCCTCCACGTCCACCTACCAAGACTCCCCTACAAACATCCAACTTAGATCCATATGGTAGAATGCAAAGGCTGCCAAGTTATACAGGTGCAGAGTTGACTTGGGCCTTCCCAATCCCGAGAAAGGAAGTTATTGAAGTGGGTGGTGGCGGTTGAACGCCATTTCCACCATAAATAGAAATCCATAGGAAGGATTTTCAGCAAGTCAGCTCGTCTGCAGGTTTTTTCTGAAGCACGATTACGTCTGACTGAAGCTCACGTTTGACAAGAGATTACATGCACAGTCTTCCAAGAAGCATGCAGACATAATGCCTTCAATGCAAAGGCTTGAGTAGGCTTTTTTTGTTTTGTTTCGAGTATGTAGAAGTCTTTCCCATATTGTTTTAGGTTCGATGGTTGAGCTAGGCTCCCGATTGTAATGATTTGATACAACTCTGGTTCTCTATTATGTAATAATATTTTAGACTTCTTGTTTAATCTAAGTCAACTCTTTTACCCACTCTTTTGCATATGATACTGAGAGTTTCATTATTGAGGGATTCACATGAATTGTTGTGGTTATGTTTCAATGGAGGTTTGATTGCAGTGTTTTTGTAGCATTCTCTTAGTTTCCCAAAGTTTTAGGTCCAAGAGGATCTTGTTCTTGAAGCTTTTCCTCCTTAGGCTGCTGGAAGACTTGATGTCCCTAGAAAACCTCTACATATCCTCACTTGTTTTTCCCCTACTCACCCTTTATTACAACTTACTGACTGAATTTAAATCAAAACCTCACTTGCTCATGCATTGCTTGGTTCAGATTTTTGAGTTAAAGCGATATTTTCTTGATTCTGTGCCCATTCGACCTCTTTTAATTTTATTTACTGTGACATAAAAAATGATCGGTACTGGGCTTACCTCTATTGCAATCCAGAGGTGACTTCTAGTGCTAACACCACCGATAAGGAGGAAGTTCAACATAGGAGACTGCATAAGAAGAGCCAACCACTGGAGGAACTAGACAGGGTGATAGAAGTGATAAGGAAGCTGATGTTGAGGTCAACAAAACCAGTCAGCAAAGGAAAGATAAACAAAGGAGAACCTACCATAGAAATAGGAAAGAAGGAGAAGAGGACATAGCAATAGTAGCAATAGTGACATAGTTGGAGACGAGCAAGAGGACAACACCAGAAAAGAGTTTGGGATCCAAGAGGATTTCAACACAGGAGAAGAGGAGCTCATGAGCAGGAGCTCATGATTTTCCCAGTAGTGGAGTATTATGCAGGAGCATCACTCCATATCAGCAAATGCGCCAACATGCCAATACAAAAATGCGCAATGGATAAAGGGAGAGGTACCAACCCTCCTGGTTTTTAAATTGTGAATATAATCCTATACGGATTTTTACATGTTGTAAGGCTAATAAATGCTAGGCCATGCCTTTGTATAGGTAGTGTTTAGGGTTTCCTTAAATGGTTATGTGTAGTAGGTCTAGATCTTAGTCAGTTCTGGATAAACATTTATGGAATGTAGCCCTAGAAGTATGGTTCTATAACTGAGATAGTGATAGCACTAAGATAATGGTGAGGATAAGCTCGTAGAGCCCACAGTTTGTAATTAGGATAATTGAGAGAGATATATTGGGGGGGAGAGGTCTTATAAGAAGTAGAACTCATGATAGAGTTAGAATAGGAGAAATAAATGACTCTGTGGTAGTCCAGTCTATGTACACATTTGTAAACAGACATTCATATTAATACAAAGGAAGGAATTTTTTCCTTCACACGACATGTTTATGTATTATTTGTATTCTGTGAATGTTATCTATGTGTTAATGTGTTGTATATGTATCATAGGTTTCATTTGTAGTCGGAAGATAAATTTATTTATCTTTGTTTGAGTTTGAAGTATCATTCTATGTTCTTTAGGTTGTGTAAGGAGTACACAACAGAACTTTTGAAGTTTTATAACCAGTGCAAGGAATGCACATCTGAACTCTATGGAGTCAAGAAAGAACGTACCAAGAGGGCACACCAGAGTGATAAGAACTCAAGGAGAAATATCAACGTTATTGAATACCTTAGAGGAGGAATCCGTGCAGAGAAGGCACAGAGAGACAGAGTCACTGAACACTCTATAAGGAAGAACTCTGTAAGGTGTGCATTGATCAAGGAGAATGCCAAGAGGGAGAGAATAATTTCTTTTCATTAAATCCTTTGGATCGGAGTTTGACAAAATCCCAAAAATGCAAGGAGTGCATGGGAGACCAAAATATTCAAGGAGATGAAGATCAGAAGGAATAATGCAAGTAGTGCATCGGTGTAAGACTTATTCAAAGTCCTAAAGCTCAGAAGAGATAACGCTCTCAGAAGCATAAGTGAGACCCAAGATAGTCGGGTTCGTGGGAGAAATTCCAAAGGTCGAAAACCTTTGAAGACTGACGAAATCTTCCAAGTAGGGAGAATTATAAATATCAGGAGGAGGAGAAACAATAATAGTTGGATTGGTTGTAAGGAGAACCCTAGTCCATTGGATTAGTTCCTAGCGAACAAGGATATCCCAAGAAAAGAGAACAAATCCCATCCATTGGATCTCAGCGGAGAGGTTCAACAACCATTAGATCCGGATGAAAGTGCACGAGCCTTAACATTGTGTACACGCAAGAGATCAGACTTGTCAAAGTCTCGAATTCCAGAAGCGATTAGGGACCGTCCATCATCAAAGGAAATAGGTGGCGCAAGATCTGAGTTTTTGGGTGGAATTACTTCAGGAGAACCGAGTTCACAAGAGTTGAAACATCTTAACCCTGAAGATCCAAAGTGTATAGAGGTTGTCAGATCAAAGGGGAGACACATGTCAAGAGATCATGTGTTTTAGGTGAATATAGTCCAAGAGGAATGAGAACACAAAAGGTTGAAACATATGAAACCCAAAGAACCGAAGAGATGAGAGTCGTCGATCGGGAAGAGGATAGGTGTCACCAGATCATGGACTTTAGAGGATTTCAATCTGGGGTTTTTGTGGAAAAGAAGTTTCGGAAAGCTCCAAAGTGTCGAAGGCCAAAATGATTAAGGGTCATTGATCCTGAAGGAAGAATGTGGGTCATTGATCTATGAAGGGACACGTGGTGAGAGATCAATGTTTCACTGACTCATGAATCAGAGAAGTTAAAGGAAAATTTATAAGAACTCAGGAATCATGAAATCACGATTTGATCACAATCGTTGATCAGATGAGGGAACTGGACTGTACATCTGGTCTTGTCAAGAGTTCGCAACTTGGGAAATCATAAAGGAGAGTTTTTGGAACTCATGAAGTCTGAGTTCATGATTTGATCAAAGACGTTGATCGAAGGATAAATCTAGACCGTTGATTTTCCAAGGAGATATCAGAAGGATGAGCAAGCAATATTTCGGGAGACGCAAAGCACGAAATCCCAAAGCACTCAAAATTTTGGCCCCAAGTCATAGGGAATGGTCACATCGGTGAGGGAGAATAGAGGATCTAGCACGCGTTAGGATCCTGTCAGGATTTTGGGGGTCGGGAGAATCAAGGTGACTCACTTTCAAGGACCTGACATGTAAAGTCATGACATGCCTTTTCATTAGGCAAGTGGTCACAGTTGTGGTCACGCAAAGGAAAGCACTTAGCCAGAGAAGAGCTAGTGCCCGTTTGGCATTGAGGTTTGAACAACGCTTGGGAGAGGGCCCGCGGGTCTCATAGGACCTGAGCCACGAGAAAAAGGGTCTGTTTAAATGGTTTTGGTGCCTAGTAGAGACCCAAAGAGTCGATATGACTCAGTTTCTTGATCTATCCTTGATTGGGAGGTCAACAACCCCGAGGGGAGAAGGGGGGGTGTGCATCACCCCTTGACTTGGAGAGACTACAAAAATACTTCCATAAATTATCCAATCAGGTTGTTTACCCAAAAAGAGTTTCAAAGGAGGGATATTCAAATAGGGGTCTCTTTGAAATCCCCTTTAAAAGACCACCCCCATTTTTTCCAAACAAAAACACTTCTCCAAATGAAGGATTAAGTATAGAAGGGCTTCAAAATGATTTCAAAGAATTGTTGTCCACAGTTGACACTACCTATGAAGATATAAATAAACAACAATGTGAAGTTGGAGATGAGGAAGAAGAACTAGGTAATGATGAAGATGTCCCTCCTCCTATTTTACATCATCTTTCAAGCCAAATTTGAAACCGTCCATCAACACTCTTATAAAAATCGGATAAAATACCAACATGATAGTCAAGATCAGTCTACTCCTTCCCAAAACAAAAATATAACATCCAAGTCTAAAAATCATATGGAGACACCAATTTTTTTTTCTATTTTTGCTTTAGACTATGATCCTATTGAAGACTTAAAAAGATGAGGGCTAACATATCCATTTTTGAGTTGTTGAAACTTCCTTATATACAACATTAAATGTAGCATATTTTAGCTGAAAGTATCAATAGGAAGAAGGATGTTCCTAACCGAGAAGTAGAGAATTTCAATAAAAAGGCATCTGGGTCCATCATTAATAAGAAACAGTTTGCAGACACTCCCTCCTCAACATGTAAAAAAACCTAATGTTCCTCCTTTTCTTTTATCATTTGAGATTTTTAATATGAATGTCCATAATTGTATGGTATATTATGGGGCGTTTCAAATGTAATGCCTTTGTTTGTCTGGCATAAAATTAATGTTGAATTCAAGCCATCTAATATTAAAAGTATTAATCTTGACAGAAAAAAATGTTAAAGTTGTAGGGGAACTTAGAGATGTTTTTATCAGATTGTCCTCTAACCCTAAAGTGCACTAGGTTATAGACATTATTGTGGATAATATTCTTAATGTATATGGGTTTTTTTTAAGAAGGGATTGGTCATATCAACTAAATGGTTAATTTTATATAGATTAGTCTCATATGTGGTTACCTCTAAATGGCCAACCAAATAAACTTCGGATAAATAAAGAGCATTATATGAAATACACAGCCACTAGTTTGAATGGCCCTAATGAACCCATGGGGATTAATGAGTCTCTTGATGGAAATAAACATATGCACGCTTTTTTTGGAACTTTGTGGTTGAAATATCACCCCTTACAAATTCAAGCCAATAATATGAAGTTGCATCGTGTACCTAAGACGTGGTATCAAATTGCACTATAATTAATGTAAATAAGGTTGTTGATAATGAATTTTATTCTTTATAATTCGATGGGTCTAAATCATGAGAAGGAGATGGCGTTGGTTTCCTCTTAATAGATGAAAAAGGTAATAAGACATTTATTGCATGTATATTAGAATTTGATTGTACAAATAACGATGCAGAGTATGAAGCTCTCATACAAGGGATTAAAAAGGAAATTGACTTGAAGGTCGAAAAATTGATCGTTTTCAGAGACTCTGAGATCATAGTCAAGAAGGTACAAAATGATATAAACTGTGTGTCTATTAATCTAAAAATCTACTAGGAAGATGTATTGAATTTAATGAATAATTTTCTAGCTAATGAAGAAGCAAATTTATTAGCTAATGTAGCATCTAGGTTGTTTCTTGTTGAATGTTTTTGTCTTGATTCTTTTTCTGTTGAATTAATTTTTAGACTGTCCATTCCTGACAATATCACTAATTGTTGTGTATTTGATTATGATCAGTATATAATCAATTTCATGCACATGGAAGATAAATTTCAAGATGTGGTAACTGACGAAATCACACATGATGAAGACCTTCTGGATGTCTCTATAATTCACAATCAAAGATCAGTAGAAGATTCATTTGACTTGGTAAACTCTATCCCTAAATCTGTCATTAGTCTAGAAAAATTTCATGATTTGCATGATAAATTTAAATGGGTTCTAAAATGCAAAAACCAATACTTCCTCTATGCAATATGAAATTATTAATTTAGGAACTGAAAGTCACCCTCAAAACATTAATTTAGGCATTGGATGTACCCAACAGGAAAAATCATATTTTATTAAATTATTCAAGGAATATACTGATGTATTTTCTTGGACTTACGATGACTTAAAAAAAATTGATCCCAATATAATACAACATGTAATCCCAATGGATTATCAAGCTCAACCTTTTTAGAAGTTAAGAAAAATGCACCCAAATCTGGAACCCACTGTTAAAAAGGAATTAAACAAATTATTAGCCTCCAAGATAATATTTCTTGTTTTTCGTACTCAATGGGTATCTAATATGGTTATGATCATAAAGAAGAATGGGGATATCTATCTTTGTGTTGACTTTCCTAACTTAAACTGGGCATCTAATAAAGACAACTACCTAGTTCCTCCCATGGAACAAATTTTACAACATGTTTATGGTTCTAAAATGCTATCCTTATTGGATGGTTTTCAAGATATAACTAGGTCATGTTTTCCCCTTCAGATAAACTCAAAACCACCTTTAGAACCCCATGGGGCACCTATTCATACCAAAAAATGACTTTTGGTTTGATTAATTTCGGAGCTATCTTCCAAAGGGCTATGGACATTGCTTTATATGGCCTCATAAACCATTATGTTTACGTGTACCTAGATGGTGTCACCGTATTTTCAAGAAAAATATTAGACCACTTATCTCATCTGAGAAGTGTATTAGAACGATGTCGAAAATATGGCATTTCCCTTAATCCAAAAAAGTTGGTTTTTTTTGTTGATCAAGGAAAGTTACTTGGATTTATAGTTTCAAAAAATGGCATGATGATAGATCTTAAGAGGACTCAAGCCATAGCTAATATGTTACCACATACATCTAAAAAATCCATGTAGTATTTTCTTGGGAGGATCAATGTCCAAATATTTTTTCCTAGATTCTATGAAATAGTAAGGCCATTGCAAAACATAATATAAAAGGATGTTGTTTTTTCTTGGGGTCTCCAGGAAAAACATGATTTCAAAATAATTACTAAATCCATATTAGAAGAACCAACTATGATGATCTCAGACTCTGAATTTGTTTTTATCCTTTACACTTTTTCCTCTAACACCTCTTATGTTGTTGTCCTTACCCAAAAAGGCATTGAAGATCATGAGATTCCCATCTCATTTATGATCTCCATATTCAAAGGAGCATAATTAAATTATCCAGCATTAGATAAACAAGCCTTTGTTGTCTTCAAGGTAGTGAAACACATTAGATAATACCTGCTAAAATCCAAAACCAAAGGTATTGTTCCTTGTCCAGTAGTTAGAAACTTGTTGGTCCAAAAGGAACTCGGGGAGAAGAGAGCTCATTGGATGAAAAAACTTCCCAAATTGTTATAGGGAAGGAACTATGCAAATTAGTTAGCAAATCTACATATACACCTGATGAAGATTCTAATTCATTAGACCAAGGATTTTTCTATCAAAATGATCATCCATGTGTTCAAATCGCTCTTGATTCATGGTATGCTGATATTAAATATTTTTTGGTGCATGGAGCATCTCCTCAACATCTAGATATGAGTAAAAACAGAGCATTAAGGCTTAAATCATCTCCTTTTAAACTTGTCAATAAAATTCTCTTTAGAAAAAAATTGATGGAGTTTTATTGCGTTGTTTAGAAAAATATGAATTTGAAAACGTCTTAACTCAGTTACATTATGGACATGCAGGAGGCCACTTTGGAGGAGATGTCACTGCTCACAAAGTAATTATGGATTGGTATTATTGGCCAACATTATTTAGAGACAGTCATTCCATCACTCGCAAATTTCAAATGTGCCAAAAGGAAACAAACAGAGTAAATAATGTTTATTTTCCTTTGCAACCTGTCAAAATCGATGTGCCATTTCAGTAGTGGGGCGTGGATGTCATCGGGCCAATTAATCTAGCCTCATCTCTCCAACATAAATTCATCCTCATAGTGATAGACTACTTCACCATATGGGAGGAATCTATGCCTCTACGAGTGGTTAATACCAATCGGGTGATATCGTTCCTTGAAACTCATATTATTACCTGTTTTGGTATTTCAAAATATTTAGTGTTTGACAATGCATCTTACTTTTCTTCTGTGGACTTAAATGTTTATGCTTTGGAGAAAGGAATCAAACTAAAGTGTTTGGCTAACTATTACCCTCAAGGCAATGGACTGGTTGAATCAACCAATAAAAACCTTATTAAAATTCTTAGAAGATCAATGTCGGATAATCATAAAATTTGACATACCGCCTTATTCAATGTGTTATGGGTTGATAGGGTAATCCCCCAAAGAAGCCATTGGTAATTCCCATTTTTCCTCGTTTATGGAAGAGATTTCATCCTCCCTCCCAATATCATATTACCTTCACTTCAATTATCTTAAAACTTTTAGGAAGAGGGATGTCCCACTATAGAGAACCAAATCAATGCCTTGCTAAAAACTGAAGAGACTAGAGCACAAGGAAAACACAAGTTGGACCAACATCAAAAAATATTTAAGTATTGGTTCGATGAAAAATCTTCCTCTGATAGAAACTTTAACATAGGAGGCATGTTTCTTAGATGGGATAAAGCTCACGAGGATAGGGGGGAACACGCTAAATTCCAAAATATCTAGCTAGGACCATTTATTGTTACAGAAAAACTTTGTCCTATCTCTTTTCGATTGAAAACAATGGAAGGATAGTTGGACACCTTTCCAGTGAATGGTCAAGTTGTCAAGAAATACTTTTCATGATTTCCTTGAAGGAGATCAAGCTATAAATATTAGTGTGTCATGTGTTGTATTTGTTTTTGGGTTTCGATTCTTGTTTGGATTTCTTTGGTTTATTCTACATGTGTTTTATTGATCCATCCTTCTGAATTTTCACTCTGCCTATTTTAAGATTGATCTTTATGATGGAATCCTACACAAGATATTACCCATTGTTGAATTTCAAAAGACCTTGGATGGTTAATCTCCGGTTTTGAAACATAAAAATATTTTTAGCTCTGTTGGTCAATTATTTTTCTATGATTGTTCCCATCCTCCTCACTTTTCATATTTAATCTTCTTTTAAACAAGTTCACTTTTAAGGGAATCAACCTCTGGAAAACTAAATTGATATTTTATAATTATAGAAATATTAAGACTTCTTACGCCATCCATGTTCTTAAGGAACTATTTGGATCAACTTCCCCATCCTCTATATAATCTCTTAATAAAAATTTTAATTATACATCATGGTTGGATTACCTATATGTTGATAATAAGAATATATGATTCTAACTGAAGGATGGGAGGTCTCATCACGAGCTGACCTATCATGACCATAGAATTTTATGAAAGTGACATTACCATCATTGGTCACCAAGTGAGGGTAATGGATTTAAATATTACGAATAAAAGACAAGATTTATCATTAAGAGATGACTTGTTCACCTTCATGGTCCTCTATGGATGACATTGGCATCAACTGGTTACCAATACAGGGCAGTGGCCTCCAATTAGTTTCCAAAGTATTGAATGAAATAAATTTAATAACTTCAGGAATGGTCCAACATGTGTTCATAACTATTGGATGGGATTAAAGCTTCCAAATAGGTTAAAAGGTATCCTTCTTGAGGATATAGATGCCTTCTGGCAATAGTGGCCATGCATGTGGTATCGAAGTCATCCCAAAAACCTGTTATGACTCATTGATTAGATAGTCTTTTCCAAATTTATATTCCTTTAAATTTTATTGTTTATGTGCATTTCCCTGAGTTTATGAACTATGATGGAAACAATTTACATATTTATGCAACTGTAGAACTAAACCTACCACTATAAAGACCAGGGATGATACTTTCTTGAAGTAGTTTGAAAGTATGATAGTTTGGTACTTATTATCTTTTATCCTTCATAATGAAAGGTTGCAGATTAGTGTAGAGAAAATTTCTTCACCTAGTGAGTCACAATTTGTTTTCCTCCAAACCAAAACCCTTTCTTTTGTAAATAAAAAAAAAAGGTAACCCCTCAAAATTGCTTCTCATTGGACAATCCTCTATGTATTTTCATTTCACCAGAATGTTGATAAATGCTTTCCCAATGTTACATTGTGTTGATTCTATTTTTTAGTGACTTTGCAATATTGTTTGTTGGGAATTTAGATGTTTACTTATCATGGAAAGTATACACAACTCCTCCTTCACTATTTCTCTTCAATATGTTTGAAATCATAACGATTCTTAATTTCATGACTCGAAGAATGCAATTAAGAAGTATTTTCATCCAAACTTCGCTTCTTGCATGGAGATGTTATATTTATAGGGATCTTTATTTACTTTTTATATCTCTTTGGTCATTTGGCCTAAGACGTGTTTTTCTCTTGACCTCGGTCTACTAAATAAAGAATGGTATTACCAACCTTTCTTGACTTAGTTTTCATTTACATCATTTTTCTCTTGAAAACATTTGGCCACAATTGGTTTATCATCCTGCATTAAGGCTTTGATATTTTTATGTTAATGTCATATTGAAACCTTGAAATTGATCAAAGTGATGAATACATGTTTTAATAATCACCACCTTTTCATTCTCATCGTGACTTATAGATTTTCCTTAGATGTGAAACCTAAATGATAGTTTCTAAACCCTCGTCAAAACCTTGATCATATTTGAATATTTAACTAGGTTCTTATGAGCATATTGAAAGTCTTGAATTCATTACACTTATGGTCATACTATAATATTTTTAAAGACATATTGTATTATACCCAAAATTAAACTTATGGAAGAGTGAGTCCTTTCGATATGATCATATAATGATAATCAACTAGATCATGCCCCTATCATGACTTAGGGTTTCAGTAGTTCATGGCAGGTATAGGGAAGAACATGGGTCATTCTTTGACATACACTATTGTCTTGAAACTTGAAAACATCCTCATGGGTTATCATTATTTTAAGTGGCTTCTTGGTTTACCCTTACATCCAACCCCTAAACTAAAAACCCCATTCATCATGATATTTTGTGTCGATTTCACTTGCCCCAATACTATGTCTTGATCTCATTTTAGGTCGTATACTCACCCTTCACCACAGTTAGCATTGACTCTATTGAATCTTACCTAGACGTTATCGTTCTAATCGACTACATGGAAACAATGATTAGAGCCAATCCAAACGGCCCTGAAACCATACAGGCATATGACGACATTTCAAATATGGTTCAGACAGTGGGTTGGGTGACCTTCATTCAGGCCTTTAAGGGCCATAACATAAAAGTAGCCAGGGATTTTTCATAGTCTTTTAATGGAAGGAGGGCACAAGTTAGATATTTAGAGCTATTTGTAGATGAAACCTTCATAGAAGAGGCAACATGGTTGCTTCCTGAGGGTAAGAGGTGGTTGAAAAATGCTCCAGTTAAGAAAATCCCCTAGAACCAACTCTTGGAATCAAAGAGTTCATGTTATAATATTAAAGGTATGTTTGTCCATTTCCTTAAGATAAAATGGTATAATTTGATATATGTGATCAAAAAATTTATCACCTGTGACGAACGATATGGTCTAGTCTTTTATTTCCACATTCGGTTACTCATGGTGTTTTTAGGGTTTCATTTAAATTTTCCATTTTACCTATTGAAAAGTTTATCTAAGATGGAAAAATTCTATCAAGGAGAATTACAAAATCCTGAGACCAACTTATTCCACCATGGTTTAATTCATATGTTGATAGAATATCAAATTGGTCGAACAGGGGATACATGGGATGCCTTTATAACATGAAATAATTTTCTGGAGAAACCCTCATGATTACCATAAAATCATGGACAAGGATGTCCTGAGAATTCTCAGTTACCTAGGGTTTGTATTGAATGAATTTCCTAGCATCGTCAACAAAACCCTCCCAATTGTCTCGGATATAAGGGATGAGGATATTAAGCTTGAGGTTCATTTGAACCCTACTCAAATTTCTCCCAGTATACCCCTCAAGCAATTCAAAAAATTCAATTAGCCAAATGAATCCTTGCATCACTCATGGTGTGACTAAGGAAGGGGAAACTCATCCTAAATATCGTAATATAGAGGCTATTGTGACCAGTATTAAGAATAAATCGATAATCAAATGTGAGAAAATGCAAGGAATTTTACCATTGACATGATTCACTGCTATGTTTCTGGGTCAAAACCTTGTAAAGCCTCATCTTCAATAAGGTGAAAATCAGAGTCATGAAACCAAAATTTCTTGTGATTTTGTTGACAATCTCCCACCATTTTTCATTGGGTATAATGAATTCCCTGGCATCAGTATCACCTTGATAAGTATTATTCTCAAAGGAAAATTCTCTTGTGACTACCATCAGTGTGTGGATCAAAGGGCCAGTTCTGAAAATTGTGTAAATTATAAATACTGGGCCTAGAGATAGCACGTGGTTGTGCCTTACCTCCAAATGAATCTTGGCCAATTACAAAGAGAAAATAGGGATTCAAAGAGGAGGAAAATAGTTTTGATCAATTATAAAGTAAAAATTTCAACCCAGAAAAATAAAATATCAAAGAATTGTGAAGCTACAATAGTCAATAGATCCACAGGGGTCAATATTGTCATCAATTCTAACTTGCAGAATTCATCGAACTCAAATGCCTAAATTTAGAGTTCAAGTGTTATCATGTTGTTTATAAGTTTCAAATTCTTTAATTTGTTTTCTTGCATCATTTTTTTTTCTTTATTAAGACAAGCTACAGAATCAAAGATTATGTAGCTTGCTCTTTTAATATCTTATGATTTCTAATTAAATTATAATTTTCGTTTCTTTTTCTCAGGATTTTTGTTTTGGAAAAGAACTTTGGAACAACAAGGATATGAATTGTGGATGTAATCAGATCCAGATATTATTTTTTCTCATTGAAGATGTCATACAATCATTCTCGAATGACGACTAGCTTCTATGTTTAAGTGTCCAATCAACAAACTTTATCCAAGTTGTTGTAAAGCGTTGTGTATCAAAACTTATTATTCCTATTTTTGCTATGAGTCGAAATATCTTTTGAAGATTTCTCTTATCTTTAGAGATTTTACAATTTGTTATGGATTGAGTTCTTGAGTCAATTTAAAAGAGTAGGATCTCGATGGGTAAAGGGGGGCATGGAATAACAAATTGACTCTCGATTGTAATAGGAAGAGAGTGAACAATGTTTTGCTTCAGAATTTTGCTTTGTAAGTAAATTTTGGATGTCTTAATATAATATTGTTTTCTTTAATTTATGCATTCGTTATCTTCCACTATAAATGTTTCTAATGAAATCTCGACTTTTGTGCATGTTTCATTAATAAATTTCTTGAGTTATTAGTATATGAATTTACATTTGAAGGTGTTATTTATTGAGATTTGGGTACCTTCGAAAGTGGCCCCCTTTGTGTTTCTGAGCTTCTAAACACATGAGGGAAGTATAATTTCACTTTGACTTAGAATATTTAAGTCAAAAGTGAAATTTGGTCATTTTAGCCTAAAGTGACAATTAATTCACAAAGTGGGTGAATTAATAGACATAAAGTGAAACTATGGAAACTTAAGTAAAGTGGGTTTTTGAGTGAGATTGTTTTTGAGTGATCTCAACCATTGATTAGACTTGATATGGGATGATCTCAACATTCTATATTTTAGGTTTCCTTATGCATCCTAAAGGAGGGCACAAGAGGCCAAGGAGAGGCCATTCACTCATTTGTTCACTCCAAGAGTTTGAGAGAGAGAAAGAGCATGATGTTTCAGGAAGAGGGAGAGGAAAGCTTGGGAACCTACTTGCATGGAGGGCTAATGGAGGCTTAGTTCCATGTTTATTTACTGAGGAGCTTCTACATCCAAGGAGGGTGCACTTGAGGAGGAGGGTGCATAAGTAGTGGGGAGGTATTATACTTGTCAGATTGCAGTGAGGTTTGTTTTAGAGGGAGGCTACTCATCAGTATCAGTGAACTATGGAGGGGTTTCTAGATGAGAGATTCCAGTTGGCATATGGCTTCATTTCAATGGTCTTAGCATCACTTCTAAGGTGCACACCATCCTAGGGAGCTCTTCCTTATTTTGGAATTGTATTTCATATTGGATCAAGATTCTATTGTAACAGTTTCATCTATATTTTGTACTTGTTTTATTCCACAATCTATTTTCCTCATATATAAACATATATTCCAAACTGGTTTTCCCCGGGGTGGTTTTATCTAGGGTCATGTTGACCAAAATACCTATGTACAATTTCATGTGTGTTAGAGTGTGGAACTTCTTTGCTTTCAACTGTAAATATCTCTAGGTGTGTTACATTTATTTTAGTATGCATGTACTAATCCTTGGTGACTAAAAGTACATGCTAGAGAACCTAAAATTATGAATGTAACCGTAACAAATCAACAAGAAGTTCCTGAACTGTTGGCTATCCTAAAAAAATAGAAAAATGTTAAGAACCTGAATAGATCTACAAATATAATAACCAAAAATACTAAATACACAATAGATCCACAAAGCAATATAGAAGAAACCACACTTTATTATTACCAAACCCTTGAGGTAGGGAAACACAATACAATGGATCCTATTATGGAAGGGATCCTCTCCTGTTCACTTGCCTCTTTGAGGGGTATTCCTCCTAATGAGCTTCAGATGCAAATACAATACTTCTCTTCATGTCCCATTACATTGCTTGAACCTCTTTATATAGTTCTACCATCACTGTTGTGAGTGGGAAATCCCTCTACAGACTAACAATTAGGGTTGAAATATGCATGTAGAAAAGACCTAAAGATCTCTACTTTCTACCATCATCCCAGAACTAATCCCCATTATTCTTAAGAAAATACATAGTTAAGTGAGCATACCTTATTACGGGCGTTTGATGTAGATCCTTCCTTATGCTTGATCATTTTTTGATTGCATCTCTCCTCCCAAGGATGACATACATTCACACAAAACAAATAACAAAATCCACATGCATTTGATATATAGATTAATGGGTTAGAGATTCGATAAACAAGTATACAACAAATCATAAGAACCTCATATGGTGGGATGGGAAAAGTATCTCTTTATTATTAACTTCAACAAATCAACTTACAATGATGAAGTTGACCGTTGTTCCATGAAACTGGTCCTAGGATCCTCTTCAACTATCCTCCAACTTCTTTTCTTTGTATTTCTCTTTGCACGAGGATGGATAAAGGGTCGGGACAAAGGGAATGTGAAATCAGGTATAGTTTCTTTACTATGATTCTCCTTTTCTAAATGGGACCCCTAACCCTTCTTTGATAGGCTAGAAGAAGCTAGGTATTTAGATGACCCCTCGGCCATGCATGGCTAGAAGGTTCAGTTAACTCACCCAAAGTTGTGTCTTCCATTGGAAACTTTCCTTTTTTCATGATTTTGTAGGTACACACGAGTTGTTTTGGGTCAGCAATCATGTACACGCATGCAGTGATAGAGCAGGATGTGTGGACCTTTATAAAAAGTATTTTTAAGAAGAGTTGTTCAGTAGTGCTTTGTAAAATAAGGAATATGAGATGACCTGATGCCAGGTAAGCATGTATGGTGAAAATTAGGTTTATAACAGATGCCCCCTAATGTGTGAGGTCAGAAGAGCATCTGATGGCCGAAATACATTACCAATCTTTACTGATGTGCCAAACAAGTGAGCCCAGGGACTAGAAATTTAGAGGCGTCATATGCAAAAATAACAATTTTCTCACCGAGGCAGGCATACCCATGCTCAAGATAAAATAAATGCATGGCTACCAATCAAATACACTATAGATCCATGTCATATAACTATATAAAGTGTAGTCATGAACAATACACAACGAAACTACGTCTCGAAATCAAAAAGATATACATGTAGAGTATCCATCTTCATAGAAGCTAATAAGGCTTGATGGCTGGAGATGAGGTCTTTAGAGCTCGAGCAACAAATTCAAAATCTTCAAAACTCAGGTAGGAGTGTAATATGAGTGTACAACTTCACTACCCAGAGGTCTTTGATGGCTCATCGATCATGGACTAGAGAATCTTGATGATCAGACTGAAGGCTTCATTGATTTCAAACAAAGACTTGATTGGACGTTCAAGATGGTCGGGTATGAGGGCAAGAGACAAACTATAGAGGAGTCAACTCAGGCTTGGTAAAAACTTCCCTTGGACAACAGCATGGCATTAATCATAAGTTTACGAAGCAGGAGGCAACACAAACTCTCCATATGTTTGGAAGAATAACCAAATGGAGGAGGACACAACTCTATGTAATGAGAACAACTACTTAAGGTCGTATTACATCCCGTATTTTGATGAACAAATGAACATATGTGCTTTATCCAAGGGCGACTTATTGTGCTTCCAATAAAGAAAATACTTTTCCCTTCCTCTTTTTGGAGTGTATTTGATTTTTTTTTTTGTCTTTTTTCAATGATTTGGGAAAAAAGAATAAAGGAATGTTACGTTACAATGGAGGAATGAGTGTTACAAACATACAATTTCAAGGTGCAAGGACAAGACTGATGTTCAGAATAATGATACTCGGGAAAAATCCTCCGAGGGCCAAGGGTGTTAAGACACGGAGGAAAAGTGCTACAAGGCTTGCATATAAGGTATGCTTCAGATGGTTTAGTTGGGAGCAACATGGAGCCAACATTTAGACCAAAGGCGCAGGTATGCAAATGCGGTTAACAAAACACACAATGGTAACATCCTTTGATGTAAGTTTAATGAGCCCAGAGAAGGCAAGCTCGGTGGTTTTTCATATTTCGAGAGTCTGAAAAAATGTAAAAGGAGACTCCATTGGGGTACCTTTTTTGAAGGTAGTCTAGTCGGTTCAAAAAAGGGGTAAACTAGCACCAATAAGACGTCTATTCAAAACCATTTTAACGAGTGTGATAAAGACAAGATCACTCGGCCATTTTTTCATTTTTAAGGAGTCTAAAAAAAGATTAACTATGGACTCCATTAGGAATGTTCTTCTAGACCATTTTAACGAGTGTGAAAGAATAAGATCACTTGATGATCTTTTCAATTTTAGAGAGTCTGAAAAAAGCTTAACTATGGACTCCGTGGGGGTTCCTTTTTCATAAATTTAGTCCCTCAGGCCCGAAAAAGGGTTAAAATGATACTTGAGAATACTCTTCTAGAGAACTGAAGTTCCATAGAGTATACCTTTGTTCGTACAGTTGACCGTCTGGACCAAAAAAGGAGTAAAATACCGTCAGACAGACGTGACTTCAAATTTCATTTTAACGAGTGTGAAAGGCCACAAGATCACTCGGCAATATTTTCATGTTTAGAGGGTCTAAAAAGGGCTTAATAGAAGACCCGTTATGTCTTTTGGGAGTCCCGAGGGTGAGGTCAAGAAAAAAAATCATGTAAATGAGGTTCAAACTCATAATCAAGAAAAACAAAAAGGACTACCGAGCCTATAATGATTAGAGATAGCATGGACACCATAATGCAACCAGGATCTACCTAGGGCATCCATGTTCTGGTAAGCTCTACCACAAACTCGCGACACTTCTAAAGAAACAATGATGGTTCTGTGTCACAACTTGATGGGATCGATCCTATGGCAAAGGAAAAAAGACAACGAGATACAAAATTCAGGGTAGAAACCTAACCTATATGCTCAAGTTAATCATCGAAAATGTTTTCCACGGACCGTCGAAAGTTACCCAAAACTTCAAAAACAATGTCCTGATACCCGATCATACTCCCCAATGCAACTCCTGAATCACTCTAAATGGTTTTTGGTTTGAAAAACATGATAAGGGGGGCCAAAAAAAGTGACAAAAAGAGGCCAAAAAGTCTATAAATAGAAGCTGACAACTCATTATCACCATTTCTGATTTGGAAATTGACTCTAGAGCCAAAAAAACCCCTTTGATAAAAGTGGTGATTCTGGGAGCTATAGTGGATGAAACGACCATCTGTCTGGACCAAGTAAGTACAAACTCTCTTATCTTGCATTTTAAGTCTTTATTTTTTCTTTGGGTTCCATGTTTTGGGGGCGCATTGACCTTCAAAAGGTTAGCCCTAGGTCCACGCGGGTTGTCTTAAGACATGCTGCGTGTACATTCGGGCAGAGTAAACTCTACATGCATGTACACGCGACTGTCAGTATTACAGCCCGCGTGGACCCCTTACTGTATGAAAAAAGATTAAAAAACAAGGTTTAACCCTCCTGAACCTTGGTGTTTTGCAGGATGTATGTTCACTGGATAGAAAGAGAGCATGCAGAGGTTAGTGAGTTGGTCGGGGAAGACCCCAATGTTGTGGCTGCCTTGATGCAATGTGGGTTGCTCAAGTTCTTCTTATGTCCTTTTATGCGGGCACAACCTAGGCTACTGAATGCCTTGGTTGACTATTGGCATATGGATGTAGAGACATTCATGTTAGAGGGGCAGTCACTGATGCCCACGACTGAGGACATATATTTTTTGACTGGCTTCTCCAGGAGAGGGGGACCAGTCAACTTTCGGAATTTTCCTTTGGGGCCGCATAACATAGCGGAATGATAGGTCTTTACTATGAAGATGATACAGACCACTCGAGCTCACAGGTGCCCATAAGAAAGATTATTGACTTATCACTACAGGCGATAGTGTTTCTTATTGGGTGAATCACTGGTTCTATGGCTCTACATCAGGCGTCCCGAGCACAGATGAACTGTGTTGTCCAGTGCTTAAATGCACAAATATTTGATTGGAGAACCACATTGTTAGAGTGTATGAAGAGGCAATTGACAAATTGTTGATTGTGGACGGAGAGGAACTTCGGGTTTGGCACCATTCTATGCTCTGTCTTCTTTGAGAGAGTTCTGAGATTTAGTCTCGAGTAGTGGCACGAGGACATCAGGCCTCTCTTCCTGTTATGTTTAGATGGGTAGTGTTACTACCGCGACAGGGTGGTGGAAGGACCAATGAGTCCTTCGATGATGATTTCTTTGCATGGTTGTCATGACAGATCCCATTCATCAAGGATTATCCTTATGCTATAAATAATTTTTCGAGAGATCCTGAGATACCAATACCTCCTAGTGGGGAGCAGGGAGAGATGGGTAAGTTTCCATCATTCATTTTTTGTTAAACATATGTAATTTTTATGTTGTTTTATTTTTTTATAGATCCTTTTTTTTATATACCAGAGTATTTGAGGGCAGATGTGGGACCCGTGCGACTTGCTGACTATGCGAGGAACAAGCGTCATCCTTGGCCAGGGTTCGAACCTACTGTCGTAGGGGGAGAAACAACAATAGGATATCCTCCAGTCGGGGAGGCTGAGAGGTTGTTGAGACGAGTTGAGTGGAACTTTACTGCGCTTACTCACACAGTCACTATGGCAGAGATTGAGGACCTGCCACCATCTATGTAGCCTCATGTAGTGGGGGCACCATGGATGTCGGTCCGATTATTTCGGCATTTGGAAAACATTGTAGATTAGTACAATAGGGCCCACAGGTCCTGATCTTAGTTAGACTTTTCACGTGCCGAGAGAACTTACTTGTATATATTGTTTGAGGGCATAAGCCCCGTGACCCATTATTGGTCATATTTTTGAGGCGCTTGTGTCCACCTATGTACTCTGGTGACTATGATGTTATATATGGATTTTTCTGTATTTTTGTGGCTTATGGATCATTTTTGCAAAAAATGTATTTACATGTTTATGTGTATGTATTTTCATATGTGTGCAAGATGCCAATCTAAAACTTGATTAACTAGAGTATTTGTAATTTGATTTAATCTCCTAGGAACATGAAAATATGTAATATATTCAAAGCTTCGTTCTAAGAGACGTACCCTAAGGAATTGTCAATGTAAAGTTGGATCATGAACATGGTAGACTCTATTTAACTGAAACACAACTAGTTGAGCATCGAGATATACCCAGAGACGAGAGATACCAAATGATTGAGCATCACGAAGCAACTCAATAACTGCACTATACTCAGTGACATTGTTTGTGGTGTTACCTAAGCATATACCTCCAGAAGATAATAACTAGCCTCGAGGTGTAAAAATTACCCAAGATGCGAAGGCAAGCCTCTGAGTGTGCCGGCAAGCACCGTTTGCGTACCCAATGAACACCTCGGGTTCACTTGACATCTGCCATAGTGACGAAAGATACATCAAAACGACATGTCCATAACACCAAAAAAAACTAGAAAGTAATAGTACAAAGACTATACATATGTTACAAAATCTTACCCATGGTGACTTGCCTATGAGTAATACTTCTTGAGGTAGAGTTGATTTCTAGTCTCTGCCAAAGAATTCCCTTCAAATTCAACCAGATGATAAGAGACCTTTTTTAGAACCTCTTTTATGATGAAAGGTCTGAACCACATGGGTTTGAATTTTCCTACCCCCACGGGGTCCTTATCTTGGTCATAGACCAGGACAAGGTCGCCTTCAAAAAAAATCCGAGGACAAACAGACCTATCATATTGACACTTGACTTTATGCTTGTGAGCCTCATTGTCCAGGGCCACATCATGACATTTCTCAAGGTATAATAACCACTCTTCAAGTGGAGAAGTGTCTGGCAATAATTGTATTTCCATCTTTAGAGACGAGATCTGACATTCGATCGGCAAGACTGCCTCTAGCCCGTAAGCAAGTTGGAAAGATGAGAAACTAGTTGCAGTCTTAACATACATTTGGTAAGCCCATAATGTTGAGTATAACATCAAATGCCAATTTGACTTGGTTGAGTTGATCGTTCATTGTAGGATGGTCTTAAGAGTTTTATTCATAGCTTCCACCTGACCATTTGCTTGGGGTTAGTAGGGTGACAAATGTTCCTGCCGTAACCCAAGATTTGACATTAACTTGGTCATCATCTAGTTTTGAAAGTGACTGCCATGGTCAGTGACAATATCCCTCGGGATTTCGAACCTTGCTATTATCTGGTTGAATAAAAAAAGAGTTGCAGTCTCTCCATCATCTTTAAATGTTGGCATAGCTTTGACCCACTTTGTGAAGTAGTCTATGGCTATGATGATGTAACAGTGCCCCCTTGTTGAAGGAGGGTTGCATGTAGTGTAATCAATTACCCACTTGGTGAAGGGACCAACTATGATGACAGGAAACATAGGAGCAGGATGTGCTCTCATCTTTCGAGAGAAGATTTGGCATGAGTGGCACTTCTTGACTGATTCGATACAATCTTTGATTAGTGTCAGCCAGAAGTAACCTGCTCATAGAATCTTTTGAGTTGTTGCCAACCCATACAAATGACCACCACAGGCTCTGGTATGGCAATCATTAAGCATGATAATTGCTTCTTCGTGAGTGATACATTAGCATAGGATGCAGTCTACACCTCTCTGATACAATGTATCATCGAGTATGAGATAATTATTAGCTTGATGGTGTATGTGTCAACGCTCATCATGGGAAGTAGAGGTGGGGCACTTCAAAGTCTAGAGATAGATAAGTATATCTCTATACCAGGGATACGAAGAGGTGATCAAAAGCATATCTCCTCTGATAGGTGACTCTTTGGGTACAACATCACCTAACTCAACTGGAAGTTCCAAAATAAGTTCTGTGAAGACCAATGACTTTTTGGATTTCGCTGAAATGAAATCTAAGTCAAACTCCTGAAGGAAGACTATCCATCTATTGATCTTTCCGTCTATTACCCATCATGTCAACATGTACTGAAATGGATTAACGACAACAATGACAGTGGTCTTGCGAAATAGAACATAATGACGGAACCGTTGAACAACATGGACAGCTACCAACGCAAGTTTTTCGATATGAGAATAATTGAGTTCCTGTCCTACGAGGCCTCGGCTCAGGTAATAGATCAAATATTCTAAGAACAAGTCATCTTCCTGAACTAAGAACATGCCAATGGTTGACTCTGTTGTAGCCATATATAATAATAAATCATTGTTATAGTTAGGTGGCCAGAGCAGAGGGGCAGTTGTGAGGGCATGTTTCAACACGATGAAAGATCATTGAGTGGCATCATCCCAATAAAAAGGAACGCCTTTCTTCAATAAGTGCATAAAGACCTTGGTGATCTCGACATAGTTAACGATGAAGTGTCTTAAAAAAATTTCCTTGCCCTGTAGACTCTGAAGTTGAAGGATTGTGCATGGGGGGACAACTGAATTATTGCCTCAACCTTGAGAGGATTGACCATGATACCTGTTGTTGACACTATGAAACCTAACAAACCTCCTGATGTTATGCAAAAGCTACACTTGTTTGGATTCAAGAGAATCCAGAAGTAGATACAATGCTCAAAGATAAGTTGGAGGTGTGTGAGATGATTTGTTCTCTTACGAGATCGAGATGCTAAATCATCTAAATAAGCCTCAACTATATGCTTGAGGTCATGGAAAGAAAAAGACATGGCCCGTTGAAAGGTGGCTCCAGCATTTTTGAGACCAAAAGGCATCTTACGATACACAAATGTACCCCATGGATAGATGAATGATGTTTTGTGTTGGTCTTTGGGTTTGATTTGTATTTGGTTATATCCCAAAAAACCATCCATGAAAGAGAAGGCCTCGCAACCCGCACATTCATCAATTATCTAGTTGATGAATGGTGTGGGAAAATTATTTTTGGGATAGGCCTTGTTCAAATCACGAAAGTCTATACATACACGAATCATGCCTTGTTTTTTATTGACTGACATGGGGTTTGACACCCATTGGATCAAATGGATAGGATAGATAAAATCATATTTTAGTAGTTTCTCAACTTCAACTTTAATGACTATTGCTTTCCTGGGGTTAACTGGATGAGGTTTCTACCAGACAGGATTGGCATCTAGATAAGTTGTGATTTCATGTTCGACTATTTTTGGATCGATGCCTAACATCTCCTCATAATACCAGGAAAAAACGTCGCGAAATTATTTAAATAGATATGTGTATATTTGAATCTCTCTAGGGGAGCAGTCAGCTCCAACGAAAAAATTCTCCATGACGTCAGGGGTTCTGGAGATATTGATCGATATGGTTTCAGTGATGGTTTCCATATTACCCTCAGCATAGACCTCATGTGTAGCTAAGGGATTAATAGGACAAGACCTATCTCCAGTCATAGTCAAGGTGAATTCTCCGGCCTCGATTCTGCTTAACTCTGGGAGAAAGTATGATCTATGATGAAGATCATCCCAAGGTTTGTTCAGACTAGTCATTGCTTCAATTACTGCTTCGTCAGAGGGCAAGACTAAGTCTAACGAATCGGTGTTAGTGAGAGAACCTTGAGCCCAAATAGGCTCTATAAGCATATCAAACTCTTATGCAGGAGTTGGATCTGGGTTGGCTTAAGCTTGTTGGACTAAAGAGTACACTACTTCAACTACAGACAAGGGCATGGACATGCGTGGATTCCATGTCCCCTCCATCGTGGCCGATGGGGAAGGAAGTATCCACAGATCGGTGAAGTAAGTCGTGTGAAACGATGAAACTTGGAAAATATCAACCTTATGGTGGTCAGATATGAACTTGACATCGCCTTGAGGGGGCTGGTAATAGAAGGTACCCATCAAAGATGGGCACAAACCAACCCCTATGTTGACTATGCCTGGTTGAGGATTATCAATCATCAGGACCGCAGACACCCCCAATGAAGGGTCAGATCTGGAGAAAGATAATTGATCAATGGTCACAATCTAGTCCTTGTGTGGAAACAACAAGACCCGGAAAACTATAGCAACCATTGTTTGCATGGAATAAGTCCAACTCCTTCCTAGAAAAATATTGTAGTCAAGAGATGCGTCGACTACATCTACCTCAACGCACACGGTCTTCCCTCCCAATTGCATGGGAAAAGAGGGAATGATACCACATGGTTGTAATGAACGACCATCGAAAGTAGTGATAAGAGTGGGCGACAGAGACAAAACGGGCTAGCCAATGGCCTTCCAACATGCCAACGACATAATGCATGTCGAGGCGCCCTCATCAACCACCGTGCGAAAAATATTTTGAGTAAACGTTTTCGTGGGGTGAGCCACTACTATCTGAAATGCTACGTGGTACAGCAGACGAGGTTTTAAGTCGGTTGTATCTAGCATGATGGTTCCTAGATTACAAGTCTTGGTAGATCCTAGAGCAGTTAACAAATCTTTCCTCTCGGAAGGGAAGCTTTGGAGGACCTCCAAAGAGGACATCGCACAAGGGGTTTGAGACAAATCTTCCACCACAGAATAGTTATGGGAAGCCCTTGCATTTGGGTTGTGAGAATATTTTTTGAACGTACTTTTTGGGATGCGTGTCATTGTTTCACCCAAAGTCTTCTCAATCTGTAGAGAAAGAGATGGGAGTTCGACTTCTTTGACCTTCTCAGAAGTGCTTGGTTTACTGTAGTCATGCACTCTAGTGGATATGAAAGAATCACCCTTCATCATATATACATTCGCAGATGCGAGATTGTTCGAAGATAGAGAGGGTCCTTGACTGCCCCCTTCCGCGCTTGTAGAGGCTTGGGTTAGGTTTTGTCCATGTTGAAATGGATTGGTTAATACAAAAGTTTTTTGATGTGTCACAAACTTTTGGGCCTCTGCAAGTCGGGGACATAGGTGGGACGGGTGGTCTTCCGTGCACAGGTTGCACGGATACCTCACCTTTTGTTTCTCATTGTTTCCCTCGCTAGCATTATTAGTGGGTTTCTTATCCCCTTTACCCTTATTTCATTGTTTTTTCTTTCCTTTAGGCTATTGGGTGGCCTTTGGATTTGTCGATTACACTGTATGTACATCCAACATTTTAGTAGGGGGAGCAGTCAAAATAATAGTTTGGTTGGCCGCTGTGTGTTGAATAGACAATTGCTACAATTGCTTCGTCAGTTGCTCAGTGGACTTTGCTTGTGCTGAACCAACAATACCATCAGCATGTGGTCCATCTCATTGTCTAGTTTTATCAAGTATTGAGCGTGGCGCATATGGAAAGATCTCATATAATAAACCGGACTGAGAATAGATGAGCTCAAGTTGTTGAGCTCTCATGATGGCGTCTTCTTCGGAAAACACTCCTGAAGTCGTGATGTCTTTGGATAACTATGGGACCAAAGACTTAAGGAACCACTCAAGAAGGAATGCTGGTGGGAATGGTACCTTAATTAAACTCTTCCAGCATCTCCATTCTCGGATGTGATCAAATATATGGTCTTCTTTTGTCTCTGTGAAATTGGCCAGCAATTCTGTGCCAGCGTCATATCTCACAGGTAACTGGAAATGGTTTAGGAAGGCCATTGCCAATTCACCGAAGGAAGAGTATCTTGAGCGGTCGAGCTCAATGTACCATTTCGTGGCACTCCCAATGAGAGTACGTTGAAACAATCACAACTGTACAGAATAATCTTTCAACAAGTTAGATGAGCACCAAAGGTGGAAGGTAGTCACGTGATCGCCTAGATCTTCGTTAGTATTGGCTTCAAACATTGGTATGACTAAAGGAAACTTCATCAGCATAGGAGGCCAATGTGGATCGTGACAGATAGGGTCATTCAACAACCTTATCAATTCTGGCAAATGCAAGGTTGCCAGGAAAGGTAGTTTGGGTTGTTGGTGATAACCTGGGAAAAAGGGGCCTGGAGTTTGACTAGCACCAGGTTGCCAGGAAAAGTTTGGCTGCTAGCCATGGTTCTGGTAAAAACCATGGCCATGGCTAGTGTATGGATTCTGTGTGTGAGGAGACATCATCGGCTGATTCCCAAAATAGGACGTAGATGGATGGCTGTGCATTACATTCGGAGGACTTTGGGAAGGGTTGCCCCATGCTGATCCTGTGGGGATGGGCATAGTACCTTGTCCGGGGTTCCATTGACTATGGAAATAATTTCCCCAGATTGGCATTCTTGACGAAGGAACAAATCCCTGCCAAGAATTCCAAGGTCCTGATGCAAAAGAAGTTCCTGGGTTTTCCCCCTGTGCAGGAATAGTACCCTGCATAGGAATAGGTTCTCCGAAACCAGGGTTTCCCCCAGTCAGGAAAGTAGCTGACGAGAAGGTGTTGTTACCAAACACACTGAACAAAGAAAATGGTGTCTAACCTAACGACATATTATGCGAAGGTGGTCCTTGACGCTCCACTCCAAATAAACTATGGTGTGCAGGTGGCTCGGTGGATGGATGGTGCATGCCACTGAGAGAAGGGGACAAAGGAGGTATATGACCTCCCCCATAAGGGAAAGCATTAAAAGGAGTAGGAGTGCCCCCTATGTGGCCTTGAAGAGGAGCATTAGATCTCCCTAGCCCAGACCTAAATTCTGTGAAGTGGAGTAGGAAAGTACAAGACTTGTACCTGAGCTAGGCATCCTATATGAGAAAGGAGGGTCTGTCGCACTTGATGAGAAAGGGGTTATGGACTTCACCATAGATGGGATCGGACTACTGTGTGAGGTAGAGGTGGCCGAGACCATGGTGGCTCAGACCGGTGACAGTGGGTTAGGAGGTGGAAACTCTCCTGTGGTGACAACCGTAGTGGGAATTGAAGAATTCCCAGAAGGAGTAACAACATTTGTTTCCATTGTTGCGTGCAACACTGTCTAGCACTCCTAAGGATGAATCGATACGATGATGGGTGTCGAAAGATCATTGGTTGAGGTTTCAAATAGACCAAAATCTTGCTCACCAAGGTCTAAAACAGTCGATTCCTTCGGATGTTGGTCGGGCACAATTTCTTGTGACCTGGTCGCTTCAAAAGACCCTTGTTGGTCTAGCTTTCACCTTAGTGGTGGCAGGGGTGGCTCCAGTGTAACTGATGATAGGCCAAGAAGCCTTTGTTACTAGCGGAGCTTGTGATCCTCCACTGTGTGAGAAGATCAAAGACACTCTAGGGCTGTCTAACCATTCAAAAACAACACACACTAAAAAGTCCCTACAAGATAAGACAAGCAAACACTAAACTAATTGGAAGAATAGTTACAACAACCAACACTAGAGAAACTTACCAGTGCAAGTACAACTTGAACACAAAATCACCCTCTGGGTATACTCTATAAAGTGTGGTCCGATGTTTTTCCTAGGTACCATGGTATACCCCTGCAATCACATGGGTATGTCCCTAAAAAAATAGGCAACTAGGTTGCCAGTGCGCGAACAGTCACCAGGTGGATACAACCGCAAGTCGGGTAGACCACAATGAGAAGGGTATCGAGCCCAAAACCTATCAAGGGTATCAAAATAAAGTTTTCTGGAAGAAAACTGAGGACCTCGAACAGATTCGAGACCCACGAAGCTCCGTGGCAAATGCAATCAACGGAATCCCAAAACAAGCCCTCTATATGTGTTCTCCACTACGATTGGTCTAGATTTGGAGGGGTTATCTCTGCTACCTTTCTGCACACAACCTTGTGTTTATCCCCTGTGTTAGAGGGGGGTCCCAAATAACTTTCATGATACTGGACTTTGACACTCCCTAACTCAGACTCCAATGTTTGATTTTAATGGCCTTGAAGAGTTTCCTCTCGAACCTAATTCAAGGCCCTAACCCTAAACTAGTTTCTTGACCCTACAAACATAAAAATTCTAATGAATTTTAGATTTAGTGTTAATTTTTATGGCTTGTCTTACATCAAAGGCTATGAAAGTGAAACTAGTGATGTTTGAAAGATGAAAGTAAAATAAACAGAAAGCTGGAAAAATAAACTTTTTGTTAAACAACTTTTCAAAATTAATTTTTTTTTTCTAAGATCTTTGAACAACAAACTCAAAGCAAGATTTCACTCGACTATGAGCTACTTATGATCTAAGTAAATTGCCAATAACTTATGAAAGCAAAGACTTTTCCCTAGTTACTAATGCAAAACAACACTTTTTAACTAATCAAAGAAAATAAAAGCTTTTCTTTTTTTATTTGAATGCTCACAAAGAAAAAAGGAAAAATACCAACAAGTCAAAACCAAGAAAGTTTCTAGCCTAAGCGCAGATCGCAAAGATACACTGTAAAAATCACACACAAGCAACTTAAAAACAAACTCTCACACTTGTCTAAAAACCCTATAAAAGAAAATTTTGAGGAAAACTTCTAAATGAAAAAGAAAGTTATTGTTGTGATCAAACCTAAGTTACTGACTGCTATGACAGAGACCCAAAAAAACTGAGAGGTATAGATCTTGTCAAAGGAAATGATGATTGCTTCACCTTCAACAAAAAACTTCTCCTGAAGCACACAACTGACAGTTCAACAACAAGCGTGTGCATGCAAGATGTGTAAAGTCAGAGCACATGTACACGCGTGCTAGCTTTATATAGGCCACGTGTATATCTGAAACTCTGAAACAAAATAAAAATCCAAGCAAGCCAGCCCAGGTAGAGACTTTTGGTACTGAAAACCAGAATCTCTTGAAGACTTAGACACTTGCTTTAACAGAAAAAGAAAAAAAATCAAGGGAAACTTCATAGAACAAACCAATCCGAGGTGAAACCTAAGCTATAGACTGCAAACAACAAAGACTAGAAAGATTTCCAGAAAACCCCTGAGAATGACTAATTCTGACAGGGAAGAGGATGACTGCCTCTTTAAAAGAAAATTTCTAGAATCATACACGGGACTGTCACCTCCTCAACTAGTGTGTACACGCGGGCTGTGGGAATGCAGGGCGCAGGTACACACATGCAGACCTTATACAGGCTGCATGTACCTCTATGGGTCCTGAAAAAAATTACAATCAAGCAAAGAAACAAAGATAACTGGTATGGAAGACCAGAATCTATGTTAGCTCAGACTTTTGCAGAAACTTTAAAAACAAGAAAATGAAACCATTTCTTAAAAATACCCAAAAATATCCCCAGGAACCCTAGAGATCTCCCCAGTATGGTCGCCAATTCTATTTTGAGTGGGAAATCCCTCTATGGACTAGCAATTAGGGTTGAAATATGCATGCAGAAAAGACCTAAAGATATCTACTTTCTACCATCGTCCTAGACCTAATCCTCATTATTCTTAAGCAAATACATAGTTAAGTGAGCATACCTTATTATAGGTATTTGATGTAGATCCTTCCTTATGATTGATCGTTTGTTGATTGCATCTCTCCTCCCAAGGCTGACCCGCATTCACACAAAACAAACAACAAACTCCGCATGCATTCGATATATAGATTAATAGGTTAGAGATTCGATAAACAAGTATACAACAAATCATAAGAACCTCATATGGTGGGACGGGAAAATTATCTCTTTATTATTAACTTCAACAAATAAACTTACAATGATGAAGCCGACCATTGCTCCACGAACCTGGTCCTAGGCTCCTCTTCAACTATCCTCCAACTTCTTTTCTCTATATTTCTCTTTGCACAAGGATGGCTAAAGGTTTGGGATAAAGGGAATGTGCAATCGGGTATAGTTTCTTTACTATGATTCTCCTTTTCCAAATGGGACCCCTAACCCTTCTTTTATAAGCTAGAAGAAGCTAGGTATTTGGACGAACCCTCGTCCATGCATGGCTGAAAGGTTCAGTTAACTCACCCAAAGTTGTGTGTTCCATCGACAACTTTCCTTTTTTCATTCTTTTGTAGGTACACGGGTTGTTTTGGGTCAGCGAGCATGTACATGCATGCAGTAATAGGGTAGGGAACGTGGGCCTTTATAAAAAGTGTTTTTAATAAGAGTTGTTCAATAGTGCTTCGGAAAAGAAGGAATTTGAGATGACCTGATGTCAGGTAAGCATGTATGGTGCAAATTAGGGTTATAACAATCACCTAAGAACATTCTAGAGAAGGAATCTTCTAGAAGTAGAACCTTCTAAGAAGTCCTCTTACATTTATTATATATAATTATCCATTTATTATATCTAACTACCATAGTGGGATTTATTTAATAATATAGTCGACCTAGTCCACCTTACATTGAATGGACTCCACTATTATCACTATGGGACCTCTGGCCCCCCCCACTACCTCTCTAGCTATCTTACATTCCATCCCCCTTATGAAAGCGTTGTCCTCAACACTTGATGTACAACCATATACCAGGGTCTCATGGATAAGTGTGGACCATAGTGATGAAGTAGACTAGAGAACTAGGGTCCCATTGAGAAATGGTAGCCACCATGATGAATTAGTCCAACAACCTTTGTAAACTAGGGTCCCATGTCCAATTGCTCATGTGAACCCCACATGGAAGATATTGATACCCAATAACCAACTGAAAATGATGCTCCCAATACTGACACCTATCAAGTGGATCCAAATAAGAATATCCATACACATAGTGGGAAATGAGAAAATATAAATCTGGAAGGAACAATACCATTGTAGAATATGAAGACTCGACATTGGTAACTAGCTCCTAATATGGGACATTGATGTTCTCTACAGAAGGTGGAGTAGAGTCATCAAATAAAATATGAAAGTGGTTGTCATCCAAGAAATGACAACTATCCATATACCAATCATCACAATCGGCCTCAAAATCATACCAAGCATATATTTCTTAATTATATTCATCCCTGATGTTTTCCATAAGAAATCTCTCCTTCATGTTATCCAATGAATCTTGAATACTACGAAAACTATCATTGAGGCCATTTGCAAGGTCATGCAATCTAGCATCCAATGTGTCATAGAATTGGGATTTGAATGCTTTAGTAATTTGTAGAATTTCTTTGAGGGTTTGAGAGGAAATAGTCATCTGAGAACCCTATGAACTCTTCGATCTCACAACCTTCATGAAAAAACCCAAAAAATAGAACAATAAGTTACGACATAAAATCGCAACTTTTTCTGGAAAAACCCTAAAAAATTGTTGAATTTAAAATGTTCATAACTTCACTTCCCTAACTCTGTTTTAGTTGATTAGTTTTTTGAAATTGGGTGAAATTGTGAGATGAACTCAGATGTGTAATGTTTTTGGTAAAATTTTTCCTTTATCTGCTAAAAAAATAAAATAAAAAATCTTGTCGCCGTCCATGGAAAAAACCCTAAAAGATTGCAGATTTTAAAACTTCAATATCTTGACTTCCCGGACTCCGTTTTAGATGATATTTTTTTTCAGCTTGGGTTTTTTTATGAGAGAAACTCATATATACAACCCGTTTCTTCAATTTTTTCACAGAAATATACCAAAAATTTCTGTAATATCGCAACCCTCTTTTTTTCTTCTCAAAAAAAAAAAAAACAAAATCTGCAAAAATAAAAATTATTTGCCCATAATGTCTGTCAAAGAAAGTGCTCTGATACCACTTGTTAAGAATCTGAATAGTTATACAAATACAATCATTAAAAATACTAAATACACAATAGATCCACAAATCAATATCGAAGAAACCACACTTTATTATTACCAAACCCTTGAGGTAGGGAAACACAATACAATGGATCCTATTATGGAAGGGATCATCTCCTGTTCACTTGCCTCTTCGAGGGGGATTCTGATAAGCCCTAATATTGGCTCATTACCACTTAATTGGGGCATATTAGATTAGTAATGTTATTTTATTTATGTAGGCTTTAGGCCATTAGTTGTAATTTAGATTAGTAATGTTATTTTATTTATGTCGGCTTTAGGCCATTAAACC
>ML834999.1:49717-63040 GCA_009831015.1 Picea engelmannii
ACACGCATGAATTAATGACTGTATCTGCTAAAACACCACTCAATGCTTGCTGTAGCTGCCTAACACATTGAAATTCCTCTTGCTGGAATTGCCCTGCTCAAGCTGCCCAAAAGAATGAAATTCTTCTTGCTGGAATTGCCTTTCCTCTAACATTGTGGCTGTAGCTGCCTAAAACATTGAAATTCTTCTTGCTGGAATTGCCCTTGCTGAAATAGTGTGAAGAAAAAATGAGAGATAAATCCTCTTAATAATTTTTTTATGTTGTTAGAGACTTCTAGAAGTGTCATTAATGGCTAATTAACCTCAAATTAGGGTTTAGAGTCACCAAGGTGGGTATGTGCAGTCAAGTCCAGTCAAAATTGCCCAACTCAGATGACGAAATGCACTGTAATACCTTGAAATGCATGCTGGCATTTCTGTACGTGTTTCCAAGTTGTGAAACATGTTTCCATACATATGGAATGCATTTCTGAGCCGCATGGTACGAGCTTTTTTGTTTCACTGAGTTTCTGTACATGGTACAGATCCTCAGGCAGCGTTTCCTTCAACTTAGATGCCAATCCAGAGATAAGAACTTGCTCATAAAAGACAAATATGTATCTTCTTGTCCACAGTCCTGTATGTACAATGGAATTCCTAGACTGAAATTATCTGAGGACCAAAAGTTGAAGATAGAAGTGAGCTAATCCCTATAGAGAAGGAACGGCTATGCTTTCTTGACACCTTATGTAATTCCTGATGACACTAATCCTATTATTTGATGAGGGTTACAATCGACAAAAGACAACATATTGAACACTTAGAAGGACAAAATCTACATAAGGTGGAAGTTACATTCCCATCTGACAAATGACATGGACTACGAGACAAAAAATACTTTTATATTTACAAGGATGATAAAATCAACTAACCAAAGGGCTCATCAAATAGTGAGCTGCCAGTAATTGGATTAAGAAATATATAGTGTGTTAACTTGCCAAATAAAACTGTTTTGTTGTTACAATAAAAAGTTTCATTATATTTTTTTTATATGATAACGTAATTGTTTGAGGCTTGTACAGCTTGTCACTACAAGGCTTCTATTTTGTACTTACAATTGATTCACAGCTGTAAAACCTTGTGCAATGAACTGCTTTTTTTGTTCTATGGTGTTTATATTTTCTCATTGTTGCCATTTTATGCAGGTTGAAGATGCAAAGATGATAATACAGTTGACAGAGGAAATGGACACAGTAGATTATGGACTCCTTGATGAAGCTTCTAAAATTGTCGAGGACTTGAATATCTCACTAGAACGTTATGAGCTAACAAAACTGCTTTCGGGACCATATGACAAAGAAGGTGCCTGCCTTACGATTACTGCTGGAGCTGGAGGCACAGATGCTCAAGTAACATTTTTTCCACAATCTTGGATAGCAATAACAGTGCATGTCAGTTATATGTCCCCATGGATAATATAAGTAGTGGAAAAATGAATGTAATCACAGGAATATAGCTCCAATAATGATTTAGGCCCAGCTGCCCAAGGCACATAAAGTGAACTATTCAATGACAAGAATACAGAGCAATTGGCAATCATTTATTTAATGTCAAAAGACAGTAACATTGAAGTATGATGGGATTCTCAGTGGCTGGTCCTAGCAGTATACAAGGTCTCCTATTCAGTATAGGAACACAAAGTGTGCCGGTTTTCAGTAGTGAATGAGATCAACTGTCAGTGCAGAAATAGAAAATGCCAATAATGCATAGACCTTTGCCTGAGGGCAACCCAGTTTCCTGAAGGGGCTAAAATACTGGATGAATCAAGATAATTTTGAAAACCAGAATACTAATCTTATTGAATAGCACACTAATATGGGGAAAGTGAATTCATTTTCTTATGCAACCTATGATACAGATTTCCAGGCCTTTGTAGCCACCAAACTAACCATAAATTAACTTCAGTCATGAGCATCTAAAATTTTGATAGGTTGAAAGAAAAAAGATTGTAATAATACACTATTGATCTTAGTTAAGGCACCGTGTCTCTGATGTGAGGGACCTGGTCCACAGTCAAAACACTGTGAAACGTAACAACTTAAATGGCCTAAATTCAGAAGCTTCCTTCTGTAAGTTCGCAGGAGCCTGAAATTGCAACTTATCATGTTTTTATATAATGCATGGTTATGCATTGCAATCATAATCGTGCTGGGTGGAGATTGCCGATTTGTTCTGTAGTAATCAGTGGGGATGGTGCTCATCACCGCGCCATTATATATGTGCTTGGTTTTAGTCGTTTTGACTTTCGTTTTCTTATAAGAATGCTATTGTTTATCTTAGTGTTACATGTATTGCCGATATTGCACGATTTACCCCAAGCCGATATTATCGACACTGTTATCCACCAAGTTGCATTAGGATGGACTTCCAGCGAGCCGCCAAAGATTGAACAACTCCTTGTTCAAAATTCAGAGTTCAGAAGTTCAGCTGGTCTATGAGACCAACCTTTTTCACATTTTCTATACCCTCCGGGGAATTGTAATAAGAGATGTTGCATGATGAACTTTGTAAAAGGTCTTAGCCACCTTAGACTTAGGCATGAGTTGATACTCTGGAGTGTTTTTTTACTTGTTAATTATATTTTGCTTTCTAAGCAATTTATAATTTCCGAGTTTTTTTACTCAATTTCTCCAAAGCTGGAGTATATACTCATGGTTAGGCCTTAGCATGGATCTAAGCCTCGTGTCTAATGTATATTACTATGCTAAACATCCTCCTAAAGTTTTATGGAAATGTGCTAAGTCCCCCTTATGATTTTTTATTTTTTCAGTTAATTAAAAAATTTCCGTAAGACGAATTTTTTTAATTATAAATTAAAGTTGTATTAAAAAAGTGGTACTAGGGGACTTCGTATGCCTTGGGGGTGTTCATTTTTGGACCTAGACCACCCACATTACCTAAGTACCCACTTTGGTGAGTGAAATTAGTGATTTTAATCACTAAAAAGTCAATTTTACTCACAAAACCCAAAAAGACAAAAAATTAGAAAAAATCAACAAAGGCTATTTTTTGGGAAACATGTCCCTAGGGGACATGTTTTGAGTTAAATATTCCCCACTTAGGTTGAATAAGGCAATGTGGCATTCAAAGAGGAGTTAGAGTAAAGTTTGGTGGGATTTCTTTTGAGTTGTGAGGAGCTTCTCTTGGGAGGTGCACCCCTCTTAGGATAGGTGGCGCATTCTTGAAGAGGGTGCCAACCTCTTGAGAGGTGGCGCCCTCTCCTTGGCCCTCATTCTTCACAGATGTCAATTGGAAGGAGTAAGTGAGATGTGGCAGCCCACAAACCCACACTTGGCTTGCTTCACCCTCCATGTGGTGCGCCCTCCTCTTAGAAAGTCCTTCCTCTTGCTATATATTGGAGCTAATTCTCCCTTTGTAATCAGATTGGGTTATGTAAAGTTATGTTGTAATTCTCTCTCGAGCTATTATGGAATAAAACTTGAAGACTTTGGAGGTCAATCTTGGTGTCTTGTGTTAATGTGTGGATGCCATTCTTCTTTGTGGATGTGTTGAGATTATGGTAAACCTCTTTTCTTGCAATTAAATTTGTTATTAATCTTTTAATAAGATACTAGTGAGCTAGCTTGCATTACTAGATCTTATTATAGCATATTTAATCTATGATTTCATGTCATTCTTGCTCGAATTCATGTTTTGTAGATTGAATGTGTAGGAAGTGGATGCATCTACTTTTAGCAGTTTCTTGTAAGATTTGTCTTAAGTTTGCAGGATCTCTAATTTGGAGGAGTGGAAGACTATAGCTTGAGTTTCCAACACCTTCAAGTCCATCTAATCGGAAGGATTCCCTCTTCAATACATCAAAGAGAACCCATAGCCCAAAGTTGGCTTCCATCTGTCATTCTTTCTCCCTTATCTCAAATTTTCTCTAAATATTTTGGGTTACTAGTTGCTCACTTTATCTTAGATATATATCAGATTTCAAAATCCTTCTTATTTAAGTTAGTAAGTGAATTTAAAAGTTAGATCTAGATTTCATTTTCAATTTTATCATCTTAAACTAGATCTAGCTCAAGAAGCGTCATTTTTAGCAAGTAATTTACTTCGAAATTTTTAGAGGCTAAAAGTTGACTTATTTCAAAGATCTTTTAATTCCATATTTGGCAATGAGAGTGCTTGTAGTTTTCTGTTTTAAAACAACAAACAAAGATCCTAAGGAGACTAGATTTTTAGCTTGCTCTTCTTAGTTCCTTTGCAAGTTTTACACTACTTTTACTTAGTCAATTTTTGAGTTTTCATACTAATAACCAAAGACACTCCCAAAGTGTTTTTGGCCATCTTTTGTCATTATTTACTTGTTGTTTTGTGCAGGTCGACGAACAAAGAAGAGGAAACTTTGTCCATTTTGGGTGGATTTGGAGCATCTGGGACCCCGGGAGCACCCTTTTCTTCAATAAACGTTTTGTAAACTTTGTAAACACTTGTGATCCCCATAATGAATGGTCACAAGTCATTCCAAAAAAGAGTGTTGTAATCCCCAATCACCTACTCTCACATACACCTCTTCGAGTAGGATTCCCAGGCCATTGTTCCCCAGTTTCCAGAGGGAAACCCCAACAGCAACACATCAGCTGATAGCAATGTTACCAGAACTGGTCGACCCAAAAAATCGGAAGCGAATCGAAACCGGAAAAAAATCGAAAAAAAAACCGGATAAAAAAACCGGTCACTAAAAATACATAAAATATTCAAATTTTGAAAAAAAAATACATATTCATGTGCATCCATCAAAATGGGAGTGGGGGAATGTATACTTAGGAATGTAATGTAAACTTGTTTTCCCCCCTCCCCCCCCAAAGGATTCTCCTCATGCCAAATCTAGCCTTTTGTATCCTATTGTAGAATGAAGGAGTCTGGAGTGTTACACCTCATATTGTATGAAGTTCCACTTTGTGATTTTCATCACATCAATGGAAATTTGCTGCTGGTTCCTTGGAGCTATTGGATTGACTTGGGGGATTTATCTTCATGGAGCCCCTTCTCTTCATGGAATCATATCATTTGATGGAGGTCTTTGGTTGGGTGAGTGTTGGTTGTGGAGCTTGATTATCTTCCTGATTCAGAGGTCTTTGTTTTTAGCTGTGTTTATACCCCATGAAGACTTTACTCCCCAGAAGAATGTACACTCTTCCACGCGGGGGAGTGCAGAGGGGGGTTACCCCCTTTGCGGGGTGCGGGGGCGAAGCCCCCGAAGGAAAAATTGCCTTGTAAATGTATATTGTAATTTCATTGTAAATCTGGACCGTTCATTATAAGGTCGCAGATCTAATAGTAGAAGTTATGTTAGGGTTTTCAAAGCTGCTATTACCCAATATTACAACTTATAACTACAGACTTCAAATGAAACAATGCCACTGTTTGTTAGGATTGAATGTTATTGGAGTGAATTGGGAGTCCTCATCAACAATGCCATGTGGATATGTCTAATCAGACTGTCCACAGGTTACTATTGCAGAGTACAACTGTAGGATTAAGCAAGCATCAAGACTTTGAGAAAAAAACTGGTCGGTTCGGGCAAAAACATCAGTTCCGTACGGAACTGGTCAAAAGCGGTTTGGAGGGGCGGTTAGGACCGGTGGGATCTGTGGACCGGTGGGATCTGTGAACCGGTTCTGGTAACTATGGTTGATAGCACAGAGGCCACCCACTCAGGCGGAGGACATTGCAGAGTACATGAGGGAATATGCAACATTGGGCTGTGAATTCCATCAGGACATGACCCTGGTCGAGTATTGTGGACTTAGACTCAGGAACCGCCCCAGAGAGCCTCAAAGAGGAGGACAACAACAACAACAGGGACATAACATTGATTTCATCCGGAAATTTGGTAAACTCACTATACCTTCTTTTGACGGATCGTCCAAATGCACAACCAGAGCTTGGGTACAAAAGCTAGACACGTACTACAAGCTCAACCAGATGACCGAGACAAAATCCATTAATTACGCTACCCTACACTTGGAGGGTGAGGCACACAAATGGTGGCATCATGGACTGGTGACGTTGGGACACAGTCACATCACCTCTTACAGGGAGTTCACAGAGAGACTCATGGACAGGTTTGACAGGAGGGATCCAGAGATCCATTTCAGGGATCTAGCCCAGTTGAGATAAACTGGCACAACAGAGGCATTCATATCAGAGTTTTAGCGGGTGGCAGTAGCAGTGATAGATATATCTGAGCCCATGCTGATCATGTTATTCACAGAGGGGCTCACAAAACCCTTGAGAGCATGAGTGAAGGCATACAGGTCTCACACCTTGCAGGATGCCATCTTACGCACTCGATATTTGGTAGACTTAGCGCCAAAGACTAAACCCTTTTCTAAACCCTTTGTACCACAGAGGGACTGAGACAAGAAGCCATTCCAGAGAGAATGGAAGGGCAAGGAGAAGCTGGATGATGAGACGAGGCGAGAGCTTACGAGGAAGAAGCTTTGCTTCACCTGCAAAGACCCTTGGGTCCCAGGCCACAGGTGCATGGGCAAGGGAGAGATTCATTATATTGAGGTGGCAATAGACAGTGTGGACAGTGAGGAGGAGGAGCATGACAGTGGATCCACTAGCTCAGAGGAGGAGCCAACACAGGCAGAGGAGTAGACTCCCTGTAGACCACCAACACCAGCAGGGACCCACCCACCGGTAGTTCCACAGCCTCAGGAACAAGCTAACAGACGAAAACCAGCAAAGGGAGGAGTCACAACGACCCTTTCTGGTGTTCCCAGGTATGATACCTTCCGGATCAGAGGGACTATTCAGGGACAAGGGGCAATCACCCTGATAGATGGTGGGGCCACCCACAACTTCATTGATGCTTCATTGGTATCGAGACAGGCACTTCCGACAGGGGAGTTTAAGGGGTTTGATGTTGCAGTAGCAGATGGCCATATAGTGGAGTGTCTAGACAGAGTTCCGGACTTGGAGATAAATTTAGGCAACTACACAGTGAGAGACACATTTTATGTGGTTGACCTATCTGACACAGATGTGGTATTGGGAGTCCAGTGGATGATCACATTGGGCAAAATCACCACCAACTATCAAACCTTGGAGATGGGGTTCAGAGACAGTGACGGGAAGAGTGTTGTTCTGAGGGGCATGTCGACAAGAGCACCCAGGATAGTTTCGGCCAAGAGGATGGAGAGGATATTCAGACATGGGGAGGTAGCATATGCCATAGAGTGCTTGATCACTACGCGGAAGGATTCAAAGGGTCGACAGTAGTATCAGACAGAGATCGGGAACTTGTTGGGATGACATTAGTAGGTTTTTGGGTCGATTACACCAGGGAGACCACCTGACAGGGGGTTTGAGCACACCATTGAGTTGGAGGAGGGGGCCAAACCTATGATCACACCACCCTATCGTCATCCTAGGCGGTTCAAGGATGAGATAGAGAAAGCAATTAAGGAATTGCTAGCGATGGGACACATCAGACCTAGCAGCAGTCCATTCGCTTCTTCAATTGTCTTAGTTCTGAAGAAGGATGGTACTGTTATCGCACAGTTTGTAGCAAGGATAAAAGGCTTGAGTTTTTAAGGTCAAACTGGCGTAACAGGAACCAATCCCACCCAATGTCACCACAATGGGATGGTTCTTTCTCTTTAGGGAGGTGAGGCCCATGGGAGACGTCCCTGGTGACTTGGGGTTTTGAGAAGGCAAAGGATAACAAGATAGGATATTTATTTCCCCCTCACAAGTCACCACCGAGCAGATAGTCCGACTTATAGCCAATAAAGATAACCGAAAGTAATAATCAAGAAGTATCCCTGCCTGAGAGCAAAGCAACAATAAAACTGCATGTGCAAGCTTGCTTGCTTGGTTAGTACTTCATATAATTAGTGACTATCTGATAAACATATAAGCAATTTGACAATAAATATTGACGAAGTCAATGTTTATAAAATAACAATGAAATAATATCACTTCTTCAATAAATGCTGGAATAACGTGGCATTCAATGCAATAAGTCAACACTTCATTCAATTAATGCCTCTAGTCATTATTCAATTGCTCATAAAGAAAACGTCTAGCTGCAATAATGATTTATAGCTGAAGATGACGACATCACTTAGTTAAATAGGGTTAGTTTGTAAGCTAGGGTTTGTGTAGTTAGGGTTTCATTCAATGTATTGAGAGTAGTTTTGATTAAATTCACTTCAACGCAAGAGGTATTCAGATCAGTGCCTTAGGGTTAATGGAGTCAAAAGGTGAAGTACGCAAGAGCTAAAGGAGGCAATGGCTAAGGACTAGAGGGAAAGGCTTTGAGGTGTTGCTGAAGCAAGGCCCCAAAGTCAAAACCCTAGGGGAGAGAGGGTCACTTCGGTGTAGGTGAACTAGGCCTCTGTGATCTCTCCTCCTTCCTTAACTCAAATGGAAAAACGACTAGCTGAAAGATGAAGCATAAAACCAAGACTAGAGGGTTTGATGATGAAGAGTGTTGCTACAGCAAGGCTATTTTAGCAAACCCTGGAAAAATCGGCCCAAAGTGTAGTAGACCTAGGCTTAAGGTGTCTCTCTCTTCTTAGCTTATAGATAGTATGGCTAGCAATAAATGAAGGGAGAAAGAGAGTGTAGCAACGACTAGGCTCTCTTCTTCTTCAATGGCTGAAAATTTCTTTTAAAGGGGACATGAGACAAGGACCTACTTGTGTGCTTGTCACCTAGGGTTTTGTTCAACAAAAAATTATAAACATATGCAAGAAATGAAACTACAACCATTCATTCAAGAAGTTTTGCAGAAAATTACTTACATATCACCAAGAAATATCAATGCAAACTCTAGTTGTAACACCTTCCTTCAAGAGAAATACCAAAACATGCCAAAATAATCCTCCTTCAACAAGTGCGCATCACTAAATCAGCCAATAACCCAAGATAGGGTGCAAATTTCAGACCTCCTTATTGAGTGAGTAAGTTGTGATGAAAAATGAAGGTGAAAATCCTTCATTTATACAGTGTCATGACCCAAATTTACATTTTACGTCATGTAAAAGGTCGAAAAGGCCAAAATACTAAATTCATACTATTTTACATTAAAATGTCAATTTAAAACCCTAATCAAGCTGAAAAGAGACATCAAGCCCCTCCAAAGGAGACGTTAGCCCCTTTTAGGGCAAATGGAGCATCCTGGAGCAAAACGTTAGCCCTCCTTGGGCTTCTCCATCATGCCACACGTGCCAATACTGCCCAGTCTGCCTCCCAAGACGTCCAATAGGTTGGGTGACATCATGGTCATCAAGGGCGACGTCCCAGGCCTTCCAAGGCCAACGTTCCATTGAAAGAGGGTCAATTCCCCTAGGTCAAGCTCTGCCAAAGTGTCGCTGGTGGAACGTCCTCTTCTCCTCTGGTGCAAAGCCCCTGATCCATCTCCGTCCTTTCTCTGCCCCTTGATGGGGTCTCAACACCCACCTGATGGGCTCTTCAGCCCCATGGAGGTCCGAATTGATCATCTCCCCATGTGTAGCGGTCCAAAGTGGTACCTGTCCGTCGGGCATGGTCCTGCACATCAATGGCTATGCCCTCCATGGGCTCATTAGTCACAGGGATCATAGCAATGTCAATCACATCTCGTCATCAATATTATTAAACATGTGCATAAAACCCCTAATACATCAATTAACAAATCAAAGACATTACACAAGCCTACAATACAAGTCTGGAGAAAAGGACAAGGCGTCCTATTAGGCTAGTGTCCACTGGAAAAGGAAAGTTCTCGGAAGAGACCTCGTCCAAGCCATGTAAGTGGGTGATGTGGTCAGGGGATGTCCAAGCAGGTGGGCGCAATGAAGGCCAAGGATGCAAGAAATGTTACCTGTGGGTGCCTTTGTAGAGGGTGAGCTGTACTTGTCCTGGATGCATTTTTTCCAAGCCCATTTTGCCTTTATTCTTTTATTTCTTTTTCCTTTTTTGTTCAAGAGCTAATCAGGGGACACTGCCCTGGCGTGGTGACCAGTGGTGACAACATTACCCACAAGTACTTTCACAGAAATGAGAAGGCTTGGCTCGTGATGAGACTTCCTTTCCCTTGGCCATGCAACCAAAGGTCATTGCCCTGGCGTGGTAACCAACTGGTGGAAATGTCATACTGCTAGGTACCCATGGACCTAATAGGTTGGCTCGTGATGAGACCCCCTATCCTCTGGTTAGGTCTTATTTTATTATTTTTTAGGGTCCCTCTTGTTTCTTGCTGAGAAGCCTTTATTGCTTTCTCGGGGATCCCTGGGCGAAGCATCTCAAGGTTTTATTCTTAGGCTTTTATCTTTTACCAGCTTGCTTTTACCTCCTGGGCCTTTAGCCCCTTCTTCCCACTAGATAAGATGCAATCCTAAAAATAGGTCAACCCAGTGCCCGGACAAGTGGAATGGGATAAGTGAGCGGGAAACAAGATGGAAATGTGGTGTTGTGAAGGGAGCGGACGATGGCTTCTCAGAGATCCCGCAGTGGCTAACCAAAACCTATAGACACAGGATTACTAGGGCATCCTATCAATCCCTCCAAACATGGTCAAGTGGGCAAGTGTAAGATCCAAGCAGTTGTTAGAAATAAAAGGAATTAGATGCATACAGTCAATGGTTTTGATGATCAAAGTGACACATACCATGATACCTGGACTAATTACCTCATGGAGCAAGAACCATCTCTGACGCAGGATCAAGCCGATGGTGGTGGATGCTACTGCTGCTGACAAGATAAAGATGCTGGAAGAAAGAAAAGGTGGGCCCTCCAGGGCCATGCTAAAGTCAATCTTGCTCTCGGTACTCCATGTCTAGGACCTGTGGGCCTTGAGACACGATCTCCTAGTTATCCCTGAAAGTGGTGGTTAATAGGTACCATGAGGATGTGCATTGATTACCGGGCCTTGAACAAGAAAACCATCAAGAACCGATATCCTATCCCTCGCATTGACGAGTTGATGGATGAACTGCATGGGGCAGTTTTCTTCTCGAAGATTGATCTAGGCTCTGGATATCATCAGATCAACATCCAAGAGCAGGACATAGAGAAGACGACATTTCGATGTCACTTTGGTCATTTTGAGTTTCTGGTTATGCCATTTGGGCTAACCAATGCACCGACTACATTTCAGTCTTGCATGAACCACATATTCATGGATTAGTTGAGGAAATCAGTCTTGGTTTTCTTCAATGACATCTTGGTCTACAGCAAGACATGGCAGGAGCATATGAGGCACTTGGATAAGGTATTGAGCATCATGGAGGCGCAATCACTATACGCTAAAGAGTCTAAGTGTGAGTTCGGTATGACAGAGCTACTTTACTTAGGACACATCATCAGTGCATAGGGATACAAGTACACCAGGAGAAGATCAGGGCCATTCTGGATTGGCCAATGCATAGGAATGTGACAAAGTTGAGGAGCTTCTTCGGGTTATGCAGCTATTACAGGCGGTTTGTCAGGGGTTTTTCTCAGCTTGGAGCACCACTGACGGATCTCACCAAGCATGGGGCATTTATCTGGACCGATGAATCACTGAAAGCATTTGATCACATGAAGGAAGTCATGGGCACATGTTCAGTGTTAGCATTACAAGACTTCACTTTACCATTTGTACTATAGTGTGATGCGTCCGACGAGGGTATCGGGGCAGTTTTGATGCAGGGAGGTCACCCCATTGTATTTGAGAGCAGGAAGCTCAGTCAACCCGATAGATTGTACTCCATTTATGACAAGGAAATGCTGCCAATCATGCATGCCTTGACCAAATTCAAACAATATTTGGTGGGCAACAAATTCATGGTCAAAACAGATCACAACAGCTTGAAGTATTTTCTTGAGCGAAAGGACCTCAGTGAGCACCAACAGAAATGGGTGATGAAGGTACAAGCATTCAACTTCGACATAGAGTATGTCAAGGGGAAGAAGAAAATTGTGGCCGATGCGCTATCTAGGAGACCTGCGACATGTTCTTTGATGGAGATTTTAGTAGATTGGAAATCCCACTTGTTAGTGGAATATTCCATGAACAAGTTTGCTTCTGAGGTATTGGATGGACAGATTCAAGATGACATGTACAGGGTCATTGACGATGTCATATTCTACAAGGACAGAGTCTACTTAGTACCAGATTTAGGGCTCAAGAAGAAGATCCTCACAGCAGTTCATGATTCACCACTAGCAGGCCATCATGGGTTTTTCAAAACCTATAGGCAGATCAGGGAGAGGTTCTCATGGAAGGGCCTCAAACAGGACGTTATGTGGTACATCAGTGAGTGTGTGACTTGTCAGCAAAACAAGTCAGAGCATACGCTTCCAACAGGGCTACTTCAACGACTTCCCATTCTAGAGCAGAAATGGGAGAGCATATTGATTTACTTCATCACAGGCCTACCCAAGGTCCAGGGTAAGGACTGCATCTATGTAGTGGTCGACAGATTGACCAAGTTTGCTCACTTCTATGCCATACCGACAGAGTACAACGCAACTAAGGTAGCTGAGTTATTCTTCAGAGAGGTCTTTAGACTTCATGGGTTGTCGAGGAACATCATCAGTGACAGGGATAGTCAGTTTATTGGGAGATTCTAGAGGGAGTTGTTTATATCTATGGGGACAAAGTTGACACCCAGCACCAGCTATCACCCTCAGATAGATGGGCAGACCGAGATCGTCAACAAGTGGGTTGAAGGGTATTTGAGGAACTATGTGGGTGGACAAAAGAAAACATGGGTCAGGTGGCTACATTTAGGGGAGCATTGTTACAACACCACTTTCCACATGTCCATTGGTATGATACACTTCCAAGCATTGTACGAGTATGATGCTCCCACTTTGATAGACTTGGTTTTCGGGGAGAGCAGAGCTCCCAAGGCCAAGGATTGGATCACACAGAGTCAGGAGATTCTCAAATTGCTAAAAGAGAACATGCAGACAACACAGAATTGGCAGAAGATGAGTGCAGACAGGCACAAGATAGAGCGCAACTTTGAGGTTGGGGATTTGGTTTTCTTGAGACTCCAACCTTATAGACAGTCATCTCTGAAGAAGAGTGGGGCTGAGAAGCTCAAGTCCAGATTTTATGGATTGTTATCCCCGATTTCTAGGGATAACTAGGAGATCATGTCTTGAGGCCCACAGGTCCTAGACATGGAGTACCGAGAGAAGGATTGACCTGAGCATGGCCCTGGAGGGCCCATCCTTCTTCTTCTTCATCAGACTTGTCCTGTCAGCAGCAGCAACATCCATCACCATCGGCTTGGACTTGCATCGGAGAAGACTCTTGCTCCATGAGGTAATTGGTCTAGGTAT
>ML835000.1:0-11678 GCA_009831015.1 Picea engelmannii
GTCACCCCCAAGTCAGGGCTATGAATCCACAAGGACAGTTCCAGGGTGTCACTCAGCTTCCCAAACCAATCAACATTCAAGCTCTCACATGTTTCTAAGCATACAACAATCTAAATTACACCAACTCTCTTCTTTCCAACATGCACAACCTAAGAGAATGGACCCCCATTCTCTGCCACACAATCCCTCATACTATCTCCCTCCTTCCAGGCCTATAGTGCATCTGGTCAAGAATATCCATGCTGGGACTCGCATGATTCATAGATGTGAAAAAAACTTAATACTTGCCAATGCATCTTAGGAATGTACGAATTAAATCATGGTTGAAATACACCAACACTTACTACAACCAACAACAATGGCTCCATCCTCAACAATTTGCCACATGTTCCAATCCAAGAACAAGAATGAATGAGGAATGATAAATGAGAAACAATTAATGAAAGTGTGAAAGAGAGAATGGAGAAGAACCCCCAAGCAACCCGCAATATGAGTTTATATATTTACATGAGAAATCAAGAACCACATGGACTTCCTCCAAGAAGCTCATGTAATCACCTCTCTCCACTAAAATAATTATGGGTAAATAAAAATATAATAAAATAACTTATCCCCTTAAGCCCCCCTCTCTCGTGGAATCATAGCGCCCTATAAATCTTGTCCTTTTCCGTCTAGTAGCCAATGATGTATCACATTTCCGTCTAGTAGCCAATGATGTCCTTGTCCTTTTATTATTAATGATTATCAAAGCATCACATTTCATAGGCACTCCAACCTCTTTCAATTTTTTGGGTGCTCTAGCCTTTCATCGAATAAACCAAAACACATTATTTAATATGGGGACTCAAAACTGAGGTATTACATGCTTGGAAGGGTATAAATACACATTAAGAAACTCTCATTTTCATCATTTAATCTTGTGATATCTTAGCACAATCTTGCAGGTGAAATTCAAAGGGAAGATGAAGTGAAGAAGGGCAAAATTCCAAGGGAAGATGAAGTCTTGTGATGATGTGTTCTAAGGTATATTTTTAAAGGTCATCTTACCATTTTCACTATAAATTGTTTTTTAGTATGATTCAAATAATGAAACTTGGAGGATATTGAGAATACATATCAAGGTACTCATGGTACAAATTTCATCTTTTGGTTCAATTTAATTTTGGAGAAACACTATGTGGAAGATAGGGTTTTTAACTAGTCCTGTAACTAGTCTCAGACATGTGTTCCGAGTAAAACAATCATAACTTATTCATAGAGGATATATATTCTATGAGACCAATTGAATTCAAAATAGTACAGTCCTTAGTATTTTGTGTGTGATTTTCAAAATCAGACATAAAATATTGAGTGCGTGGCATGCTGTACAAGTTCGCTCTCCATAGTAGGCCAGAATTTGGGAAGGTTTGCCATTTTCTCTATAACGATTTTTCAGGGACGAGTCAAGGAGTGAAATTTCGAGGAATTTCAGAGAATATATCAAATAATATTGGATACAAGTTTTAGACCTTGATTCATTACAAGTATAGAGTTATACTTGTTGAAAGTTAGGGTTTGTGACTAATCCAAAAACTAGTCTCAAACATGTGTTCGAGATAAAAAAATTATATCTGAAGCTTGGTAGCTCCAAATTGAATTCCACTTGTTGCATTATAAGTATAACAAATCCTAATACGTTCAAGTTTCAAAATCAGAAATGGAAAATTGAGCTTGTGGTGAATCTTACAATTTTGCAGATTTGAGGTACAGTCCTGAGCAACTTTGTATGCAGATTTAAGAAGTGATGTTGGGGTTTATATGTGGACCCATGTGGACCTAGGATATTTATGTGGAACCAATTTCTAAGTGGACACACTTTGATGATGTTGATGTATCAATTATGGTGTATCCATTTTTGATGATTGAAATGTATCAGTTATGGTGTATCCAGTTTTGATGATGATGATGTATCAATTATGGTGTATTTGGTTTTGATGATGATGATATATAAATTGTGGTGGATATAGTTTTTGATGATGATGATGATGTATCCATTGTAGTGGATCTATTTTTGATGATGATGATGTATCAGTATTAGTGACAGTTACAATGATCGGTCAAGTCTAGTTTTGATGATGATGACATATCAATATCAGTGACAATTACAGTGATAGGTTGAGTTTGGTTTTGATGATACTGATGATGTATCAGTGACAACAGTAGTGACAGGTTGATTCTCACACTTAAATTATAGGGGGTTGGAGCCTCCTTCCAATTGGATCCAAAGAATACAAGGAGTCATAGCTTCCTTTAGGTTGGATCCTGTAAACTAAGGGGTTGGTGCCTCTTTCCAGTTGGAGTCAGAGAATACAAGGAGTCATATCTTCCTTCAGGTTGGAGCCTCCTTCCATTTTCTACTAGAGAATCTAGGGAGTTGGAGCCTCCTTCCATTTGTTGCTAGAGAATCTAGGGAGTTGGAGATTCCTTTAGGTTGGAGCTTGTAAATAGGGGGTTGGTGCCTCCTTCCATTTGGTGCTGGAGAAGTTTGGAAGTTGGTGCTTCCCGTGGATGTAATATTCAAGATATATATTAAAAAGAGTTCTGTGTTTTTCTCCCATTTGGGTTTCCATGTAAAACTCTTGTGTATTGTGTATCTGTAGTTATATGTTGATGATATCTTGAATGAAATCATATGTGATAAATTGTTGATAACTTAATGTTTACATGTTATGGTTGAAAATAGTAAAAAGTGTTCAATGCTGATTCACCCCTCCCTCTTAGTATTGGTGAATATTCCAACAATTGGTATTAGAGAAGGTCATTGAGAAACAATCTAACCACTGGAAGGTAGATCATGGATTGCACGGATAATGGAATGCCAATTTTTGATGGTCAAAACTATGAGATATGAAATAGAAGGATGAGAGTATTTTTACAGGCACAAGGGTTTGACATTTGACAACTAGTTGTTACAGGATACACCAATTCAAAGAAACCTCCGAAGACTGCATCCAAGAAGGAATTAAAATGAACAACAAAATAGAAATAGATGCCATCCTAGATGGATTAACTAATTTGGTAAAATTCAAAGTGCGGCAATGTTAATCAACCAAAGAGCTTTGGGATAAACTACATAATATCTACTCTAAGGAATATCTTCTTGCAACCACAGAGCTAGAGCATGTTGATCAAGATGATATTGAGATAGAACAAGAAGAATTTGAAAACAAAAATGAATATTATGAAGGCGAAGTGGATATTGAGGCATAACCACCCTGTTCTTTAAGTGATCTAAAAGGGGAAAGGAAGAAAAACAAGTCCCTCAAGGAAGAATTGATCAAGCCAAAGGAAGATTCTTGAAATCCCAACATTTTTTTTTGAAGAAGTCCAATTTATTATCGTAAATCTAAAGGTTCGACTTGAAGAAGCCAAAGTGATTGAAGAAACACTAAAAAATCAGTTGGAAGAAAAATAATGTGTGGAAGATGAAATAATATCACTAAAAAAGGAAGAAAAGAAGAGAGAATAAATTTTTACAAGTCATCTTAAGGAAAGATATGAGGACTTAAACAAGCTTGAAGCAGAATTTAGTCAACAAGAAAGAAGATTTGAAGAATAAATCATCTCATTGAAAACCCAACTTGAAAAAGTAAAGAGAATGGAAGAAGTAATGAAGATCCAGATGATGAACAAAGAAGAATATTGTGAGAATCTTGAAGAAGAAGTCGTCACATTAAGGGTTGAAGCTGTCAAGCTCAACAAGAATTTGAAAAGATCTCAAGTACTAGAAGATATTCTTAGTTGTCAAAGATCACACATCAATAAAGTAGGTATTGGAAACATTGGTGAGGCCTCATGAAAAGAATATGCAAATGCCAATCCCATCAAGAGTGTCAAAGATAGAGGAAGCTCCACACAACCAATAATGAAAATTGAAGAGAAGTGTTCCAAGTTGCCGGAAAAGAAGAATGAAGAGAAGGCTAAGAACTATGCAGGCATTTTCAAAGAAAGGAATCATGGTCAACAAGAGTCAAAGAGGAATGAATGCAAAATAAGTGTATCCCCAAGAAGACCTTCTACCTCAAGGCATCAAAGAAGCTTCATTCATTATGAAGGAAACAACATAAGAGAAAATCGTGATCAACTAAGGCATGAATTCATAAGGACTACATCACAAAGAGGATCACTTGCTTCCAGATATCAAAGTTTATTTCTTGGTTATTTTTTTACTTGTAATAAATTTGGACATAAAGCTATAGATTGCAGAGCATATGAAAGAAATTTTCAAGCAAGAGATGTTTATGTGGTACACTACAATATTGAATGCTACAAATGCCGCAACTATGGACATATAGCTCCTTATTGTAGAATCATGATGAAGTCTTCCTTGAAGGAAAACATTGATATCAGATACAAGAAGGTTTGGAGAAGAAATAAAAAAACAAGAAGAACATGTGAAAGAAGAACTCCCAAAGATCATACTCACATGATTTACATAATTGCAAAATCATGATGAATCTATATATATTTCGAGCAGTCTGAAGTGTTTGTAGAGTTTGGGAAGGTAGATTCAAAATAGTTTGATGGAAGAGGTGCATAATGTCTCGTGACAGATTGGTTGATTACTTCAAGGTACAATTTTTAACACATATCCATGCATATATGAAGGGATTAGATGACATACACAAGGAATATCATTGACACACCTTTGAGGCAACGATTCATGATTGTATAGAGGATTCCAAGCATGTATTCAAGCAGGGATATATTCTTACATATTCAAGAATGTGTACTTGTTGCAAAGTTTGATTTGAAGATAAGAGAAGACATGTTTGATTAATCTTGAGAAGTAGGAATGTGTAGTGATTAGTTACAATAGATTCAAGTAAGCTCTTAGAACATTGAAGTGGCATATTAATCAACATCGTGTGTAGTTGAGTAGCAGATTCATGGACAATTTTGTGACATATGGACAAAGATGAATTCATGAGATATTTGGTAGGTCTAAAAGGAAATACTTAACATGAGCTAGAGAAGATACATGACAATGGATGAAACAATGAGCTCAAGAGGAATTTCATAAAGACTCATTGGCATTTTCATCAAGAGGAATGTTTAGTAAAGCATATGACTAAAAAAAGAAGCATATTGATAGGTGGAACTAGCTAGTCACAGGAAGACAAGTCATGAGAGGCACAACAAGACATGGGGAGAAAAACCGTTAGGAGGAGTTATACTGTCAAGGGGATATTGTTGAATGATTATGTCCTTTATGTCAGCTCAGTGAAGACATGACAAGTCGTGAAGACTTGAAGTCAAGTAATGACGAAACCTTGACATGAACACTTTTAATATACATTAGTGGATTGCAGTAACAAGAAGTACCACTTGAAAAGAATCCCCAAAAGAGAGGAAAGGTAGCATATACAAGAAGCCCCACATTGATCTAAATAATATCTTGAAAATAATAAAGGATGAGAGAGTTTGAAAAAATAAGGTATACTATTAGGGGAAGTTACCCTTTTCCATTGATGTCAAAGGGGGAGAGAAATAAAAAAAGTAGGAGAGAAAGTTCAGAAGCATGAAGACAGAGGGAGAAATGGTCACAGAGGGAGTATGAATGTTTCCATCAATTCCAAAGGGGGAGATTGTTGGAAAATTGGTTGTCATTGATGTCAACCCTAGAAGAAGCTATGAAGCAAGTTTGGAAGCTACTAGAAGTGATGGGTGTATTTGAAGAAGTCTCCAAAGTGGTCCCCTTATGGCCTATCTTTAAGGATGATTCTCATGGGAAGACACTTTGAAGAAGTATACAAGAAGCCCTAGAAATATGGTTAAGTGGTTAAGAATCCCTAGAGGTGTGGTCATAAAGATCAAAGTTTATTGAAGAAAATTAGTATGAAGGAAATTGCAAATGCATGCAAGACATCCATTGATTGATAGTCCTCGTCAAGCTGTCTCCAATGGTGGGTGGCACACCATGTGGTTCCTCATGGTTGAGGAGTTAATCCCTCTTAAATATGAAGCCCCGAAGTATGGTCAAGAAGCTCCAGATCTAAGGTTAAGAAGTTATAAGTTGGCCCTAAAGTCAAGTAAAGGAGAAAAAATTGTTGCAAACAAGAAGTTACAAGTTGGCTCAAGGTCAAGTAAAGAAGGTGCTTGGAAGGGTATAAATACACATTAAGAACCTCTCATTTTCATCATTCAATCTTGTGATCTCTTAGCACAATATTGGAAATGAATTTCATAGGGAAGATGAAGGACGAAATTCCTAGGGAAGATGAAGTCTTGTGATGATGTGTTCTAAGGCATGTTCTTAAATGTAATCTTACCATTTTTGCTGTAATGTTTTTCTGGAATGATTTAGATAGTGAAACTTGAAGGTTGTTGAAAAGACATATCAAGGTACCCATGGTATGGATTTTAGCTTTTGTTTTATTTTACTTTTGGAGATACACTCTATGGAAGATAGGGTTTTCGACTAGTCCTGTAACTAGTATCAAACATGTGTTCCAGGTAAAACAATCATAACTTCTTCATAGAGGATCCAAATTCTATGAGACCAATTGCATTGGAAATAGTACAATATATAGTATTTTTTTTGTGAGTTTCAGAATCATATATCAAATATTGAATGCATGGAATGTTGTACAAGTTCATTCTCCAGAATAGGCCAAAATTTAGGAAGATTTTCCATTTTCACTATAACTCTCTTTCAGGGACGATTCAAGGAGAGAAACTTGGAGAAATTTTAGACAAGATATCAAATAATATTGGGTACAAGTTTCATACCTTGATTCATTACAAGTATTGATTTATAATTGTTGAAAGTTAGGGTTTGTGACTAATACAAAAACTAGTCCCAAACAGATGTTCGAGATAAATTAGTTATATCTGAAGCTTGGTAGCTCCAAATTTAATTCCACTCATTGCATAAGAAGTAGAACATATACTAATATCCAAGGTTTGAGTTTCAAAATCAGAATTGGAAAATTGAGCTTGTGGTGAATCTTACAAGTTTGCATATTTGAGGTACAGTTCTGAGCATCTTTGTATGCATATTTAAGAAGTGATGTTGGGGTTTATGTGTGGACCCATGTGGACCTAGGATATTTATGTGGACCCAGGTTGATGATGTTGATGTATTGGTTATGGTGTATCCAGTTTTGTTGTTGATGATGTATTAGTTATGGTGTATCTAGTTTTGATGATGATAATATATTAGTTGTGGTGGATCTAGTTTTTGATGATGATGATGTATCAGCTGTAGTGGAGCAAGTTTTTATGATGGTGATATATCAATATCAATGATAGTTACAATGACTGGTTGAGTCTGGTTTTGATGATGATGAGGTATCAATATCATTGACAATTACAATGACATGTTGAGTTTGGTTTTGATGATGATGATGTATCAGTGACAACAACAATGACAGGTTGAGTCTCACACTTCTATTCTATGGAGGAAGGAAGGGGAAAGGAAAGGGGGTTGGAGCCTTCTTCCGGTTGGAGTCGAAGCATATAGGGAGTCGTAGATTCCTTTAGTTTGGAGCCTATAAACTAGGGAGTTGGTGCCTCCTTTCGGTTGAAGACAAAGAATACAAGGAGTTGTAGCTTCCTTCAGGTTAGAGCTTGTAAATCAGGGGGTTGGAGCCTCCTTCCAGTTGGTGCTGGAGAATCTAGGGAGTTAGAGCTTCCTTCAGGTTGGAGCCTGTAAATAGGGGGTTGGTGCCTCCTTCCAGTTGGTGCTGGAGAATTTTAGAAGTTGGTGCTTCTTGTGGATGTAATATTCAAGATATATATTAAAAAGTGTTCCTTGGTTTTCTCCCATTTGGGTTTCCATGTAAAAATCTTGTGTACTGTGTATCTATGGTTATGTGTTGATGAAATATTGAATGCAATCATATGTGATAAATTTTTGATAACTTAATGTTTACATGTAATGGTTGAAAATGGTAAAAAGTGCTCAATACTGATTCACCCCCCCTCTCAATATTGTTGAATATTCCAACATCAGGCCTGAAGAGTGAACTCCTGAGTGATTTGCACTATAACAACAAATGATTGCTATTGTTTGTTGGTAGTTTTCCTGGAAGTGAGTTCCCTTGAGTTCCCTCCCACTAAAGATATTTCTAGTTACATGTTCTAGAGAGACCCTGATAAACAAATGGGATGCCCGAGGGACTGCGATCAGTGAAGGGGTACATTCCTTGGGTTAGGCAGGTCGAGAGGAAGATAACTGGTGGAAATTCGAGATAATTGTACGAGAATACCAATGGGTTGTGGGTTTTATGAGCTGTGAGTGGAGAGTGAAGACCACCCTCTTTTGTGGATTACCAGCCTCAGCTCGAGAGTGTCTGGTTGTTGAGATTTGGAACACCAAGTCTATGGTTGGGTGGAATGTCTGTCCCAAGATGTTGGTTGCACAACTAATTTTAAAAAACAAGTATTTTATCTTGTTGCTGTGTTATTTATGAGTTAATTTGTTGTGCATGAAATATGTGTATAAGATTGATTTATATACTGCTATATTTGAGTTTACTAGTTGCATTTCGTTTTCATTTTAACATGTTGTAGATGCACTAGATTAATGGTATTAGAATGTAGTGAAATATGGTTGTAATTCACAACTGTTAAGATTAGGAAGTTCATTAGATAGCGTGAATTTCAAATTATATGAGTATTCCACACGTAATGGACCTCAACATGGATGGGGTACGTTACATTAACAATTTGAGGAAAAGGATGGAGATATTTTTCTTTTTTTATAATAGTTGTATAGAATGATTGAAATGTAGAAGGAAAAGTATCTCTGGGCATGGGAAAGAACATTCTCATGAATTGGACACAATGGTTGGATGAAATACCAATTAGTTCAAGACTTGAGGGGATCCAATGTACATAAGCATGGAAATAATGGTCAAAGTGCTTATGCAATAGTAGGTTTGGACAATGTAACACTTGGAAATTTTGATGACCTTCTAGGTGGAGGTTGAATTGTAGTCATAATAGGAGGTAGCAATAGAAACAAAGACATCCAAGAGGAAATGCAGGTAGAAGTTGGAAAAATTTACTTTGTTCAAAGGAAGATTTGGATAGTGGGAAAGTGCATAACAATTTTGGCAATGACAGTGTGGAGCAGTTGAAGAAGTCAATTGCAGATGGATGCATGGGTCTTGATAATAGAGTTGGAGGACATAAAGTTCTTGAGGATATTGCTAGGAAAAAAAAAAATTTAGTGGGGGAGGATGTAAGGCCCTAGCCTTGAATGGATTGGGGAACCTCCATTATATGATCACCATGTTGGTCATTGACGAGCATAGATGGACATGATGGAAGATTGATGGTTAGAAGAGTCAGTTTTGGGCACCCTTTCACGATGACAAGGCACACCATAGACATGTTGGGCATCCTTTCTCAACCTAGGTGAGAATATATAGAAATGACATCTTTTTATACCATATTTTCCCTACATTTAACCCCTTTCTGTTGACCTAGTGTAACGTACCCCGACCTTCCTGGCCATGGACATGCCACTACTTCAAAACCAAACTATTATGAAAATCGGTTGTAACACACCCAACCACACTTGAAACTATCATGATATGATATACATATATATCTAATGCAATTTTAAACACACATAAACATTCTATTCATACACATATTCACGTGGAAGCGACCATAACACATACATGCAATATTTACATGTAACACATGTACAATATACATAGAATACAATTAACACATAATTGGTACTTATATTTTTATGAGAAGACCACCGACTATGTACAGACCTTCCATGAAACTCCCAGCCTTAGACCATGTTGCTCCAAGCTATCAGCAATGGGTCACCCTCGAGCTAGGACTAAACTTCACCCAGGGCAAGGAAATCCTAGGCTAGGCTGAGGCTACGGAAAGCTGCACAATGCAACAGGAAGGATTCCCTCCAAGGAGTCTAATTACGCCCACCGCTCACATACTCTCATTCCCCACATGCTTGTCCCACCCTAGGAATATGCACCTTCACTATTCCATAATCCATCGACTGCTCCACTTCCCTTCCAAGGCTTCAACAACAGGCTAGATCAAGAATTCTCAAAGTGATCTAGATTTAGGAGCGGAATGAACTGATTAACAGACCGAATACAATAAATAAAGAGATATGAATAACAACGCAAATATCCGGTGAACAATATCTTCTATTGAATAAATGAAATAGGATGAAACTGTAAAACAACAAAACTTAAACACTTGCTTGAATGGTGGTAGCTATCTCTGAGAAGAGATATGGCTGCTATACACATCCATCTGAGAAGAAAAATTACATTGAGGCTCCAGAGGCCTTTTTGATATTACTCATGAATTCCAAAACCCTAGACATTAAAAACGTAACCCTAGGAGGTGAAACGCCAAAAGTCACGTGGGCCCCTATGGGTAAGTTGGTACCTAAACTCCCGAGGTTGTAACTTTTGCATCCGACCTCCGTTTTACACATGTGATAGCCCGTTGGAAAGGTCTTTAAGAGAAATACACATTACGCCATCAAAATATAACTTTGTCTATAGTTTGACTATGGCGAGTTGTTGGGTAGGTGTTATATTCTTTGCATGTGTGTGTGTGGGTGCGTCAGATATGACAACTGCATCTGACGATCCCTCTAGTAGTGCTCTTTGTGTCGTGTGTGCCAGGCGCTTTCCTAGGGGGGGTCCCAGGGGGGGCCAGGTATGCCCCCCCTGGTTACGCACAACGTTCGACAACGGGCGGTAGCCCAGGGCAATGCCCCAAATTTTTTTTTTGGGTGGTTTTTGCTATTTTAAGCGGTTTTGTAAATTAATCCCGGATTAAGGGATTAGGGTTTTGGTATCTGTGGAATACCTAAAAAACATTGTATATATATTGTATAGTGAATGGTGAAATTCGGTATAATGAATATAAGAAAGGTTTTCCCTGTTGAGGGTTTCCGGTATAAATCTCTGTGTACTACGTGAATGAGCCATTGAGTAATTTCTGTTTTGCTTAAGAATCTATATGCATTGCTTTACTTCACAGGTTTAAAACTTACATGTGGTATCATATATCGTTTTTGGCTTCAGAGGGACGCCTTTGTTGTTGAGGGTTTGGATCGGTCTTGATAGATCAAGTTTATCTTGGGTCTGTGATAAACCTAGGTTTAGTGGGAGATTTTGCAGTGGAGATTCGAGTATAGAAAGAGGAATGGCGAGCTCATCTAGAATTGAGATAGAGAAGTTCAACGGTAGAAACTTTAAGCTATGGAAGCTCAAGATGGAGGACCTTCTTGTAGACAAAGACCAATGGATCGCTGTGGATCCTGGTACATAGCCCACTGGTACACCATCTACTAGCACACAGGCTACTAGTACACAACCTACTAGTACACAAACTACTAGTACACCACCTACTAGTATGTTGAAGGAAGATTGGGAGAAGTTGGACATAAGAGCAAGGAGTACTATTCGAATCTGCCTGGCAAATTTCATTTTTTTGAATGTCTCGGGAGAATCTACAGCCAAGGAACGATGGGATAAGTTGGGAAATTTGTATCAATCAAAGTCCCTGGTAAACAAGTTGTTTCTTCGAAAGAAGTTGTATCATCTTAGGATGGAAGATGGAGATTCTGTGACAGAACATCTAAATGCCTTTAATACTCTGGTAAGTCAAATTGTCTCTGTTAATAT
>ML835000.1:11778-25567 GCA_009831015.1 Picea engelmannii
ACATGTTGTTGGTAGGAAATAACATGGATGTTATCAAGGAGGTGAAATCACAACTATCCTCCAAATTTGACATGAAGGATCTCGGTGCTGCTAACTTCATTCTGGGAATGGAAATTAAAAGAGATCGTGCAAACATGAAACTCTGGTTGAATCAGAGAAAATATGTTGAGACGATATTGTAGAGGTTTAATATGCATGGAAGTAAACCGGTCAAGGTTCCTATTCCTATACGTGTAAATTTATCTGCAGATTAGTGTCCCAAGACACATGAAGAAGAGGAGGACATGTCCCATGTTCCATATGCCAGTGCAGTTAGCAGTTTGATGCATGCAACGGTCTATACTAGACTGAACATTGCACATGCAGTGGGGGTTTTGAGCAGGTATATGTCAAAACCAGGGAAGGAGCATTGGACAACAGTAAAGAGGATCTTCAGGTATTTGCATGGCACTACCAATTATGGATTGTGCTACCAAGGAATACCAGGATTGGAAAGAGTGGTGGACATACATGGCTTTGTTGATGCAAACTGGGCTAGATATTTGGATCACAGAAGATCTAGAAGTGGGTATGTGTTTAACCTATTTGGAGGAGCAATCAGTTGGATGAGCAAAAGACAGGCTGTAGTGGGACTCTCAACTACAGAAGTTGAATACATGGTAGCCACTCATGCAAGCAAGGAAGCAGTATGGTTACAAAGATTGTGTTGATACAACAAGTAGTAAGATTAGATTGTGACAGTCAGAGTGCAATATTCCTGGAAAAGAACTGAGCTTATCATTCGAATACAAAGCATATTGATGTTCAGTATCACTTTGAGAGAGACATGGTTGAGGAAAAGAAGGTGTTGCTGGAAAAGGTTGACACTTTGAAGAATGTTGCAGATTCACTGACAAAGTCTGTGAGCACAAAAAAGTTCACCTGGTGTAGAGTAACAATGGGCATTGCTTCCCTGGATTGTTGACTATATAATCCCTTGGATCCTTGGATGCAAAGAAAACAACAAGTGGGAGAATGTTGGGTAGGTGTTATATTCTTTGCATGTGTGTGTGTGGGTGTGTCAGATATGACAACTGTGTCTGACGATCCTTCTAGTAGTGCTATTTGTGTCATGTGCACCGGGCGCTTTACTAGGGGTGTGCCAAGGGGGGGCAGGTATGCCCCCCCCTGGTTACGTGCAATGTTCATCAACGGGCGATAGCCCAGGGCAGCGCCCCGATTTTTTTTTTTTGGGCAATTTTTTCTATTTTTAGTGGTTTTGTAAATTAATCCCGGATTAAGGGATTAGGGTTTTGGTATCTATGAAATACCTAAAAAAATTGTATATATATTGTATAGTGAATGGTGAAATTTGATATAATGAATATAAGAAAGGTTTTCCCAGTTGAGGGTTTCCGGTAAAAATCTCTGTGTACTATGTGAATGAGCCATTGATTAATTTCTGTTTTGCTTAAGAATCTATATGCATTGCTTTACTTCACAGTCTTAAAACTTACATGAGCAAAAAAAACACTGTTCATGGCTCCAAAATAGACCTGGAAGTACATCAAGATGTGTTGACATGAAAACATACAAAATAATCCAGTTGGATTAGGTGAAAGGCCACCGGTATCCACCTGGAAGATGTGTAGGGATTTAGACAACCCTATAAGTATAGAACCCAAAATTACAAAGAAGTACAAAAGAATGTGCTGAACTAAAAACAGACAAGAGGAGCCAATTGGAATAGGTGGGTGGCCACCAATATCCACCTGGATCAATCCTCTCCCCTTAGGAAGCAATGTTATCCATTGTGTTGAATCCCCCCATCAGGTGAGGAAACTTCTGTTGGATTTGGCCCCAGGTGAGCCACTTTCCTTGGTGTAGGAGCTACCTTGCCTTGACAACACAATAAAGTTGGATCCTCTGCTGGTGATTTCCCTTGACCTGTGTGTCCACTATCTGATCAGTGGATGCTTGTTCCATGCAGTCAGGGTTGAGATCTGTTGGTTGGAGTTGTTCTGCGATCTCTGAGGTGTCCAATAATGATGGAAAATATGGCTGAAGGAGGTCCACATTGAACACTGGGTGCAGGCCAAGGAAGGATGGAGTGTTGAGCTCAAAATCATTTCTACCCACAACCTTGGTGATAGTGTAAGGCCCATAGTGAAGTGGGCAGAGCTTTCGATGGGGCTCTGTGAGACGCTCCTTCTACAAATGTAACTAGACTTGGTCTCCAACCTGAAACTGGTGCGGTACCCTATGTTGATCATGGCGCTTCTTGTACTTAGCATTGGATTTCTACAAAATATTTTTGACCTGTTGGCGGATGTGTTGAATTCGCTCAATGAATTTGGTGGCTTTGTTGGTCTTAGAATGAACATGGGAAGAGTTTGTCTGTGTGGTGGCAAGAGGTAGTGCAACATCAATGGGACCCAAGGGTTGGAATCCCATCCCCACCTGAAATGGGCTATGGCCGGTGGAGCTATGGAGATCCCTGTTGTAACTATGCTGAACATAGGGGAGAATCTCATCCCATGTACACAGATGCTTAGAGTTGTACATGCACAGGATGTGCACAGTCATCCGATTGACGACCTTTGTTTGACCGTTTATTTGCGGGTGGAAAGCAATGGATTTAGTGATCTTGGTGTCCAACAGTGACCAAAGACTCAACCAAAATGTGCTGAGGAACCTACTGTCCCGGTCGGAGATGATGGTATGTGGTATCCTAAAATGGACCCACACTCATTCGAAGAAGAGCTTGGTAGTATCTGCTGCTTTGATATTCTTCTTGCAGGCTGTGAGGATGGCCATCTTTGAAAATCAATCAACGACCATGAATACACAGTCATTGCCTTTCTTGGTGGATGGAAGGCCAAACATGTAATCCATTGAGATGGATTTCCAAGGCTTCTCGGGAGTAGGAAGAGGGGTGTATAAGCCTTTCTTCTTGATGGTAGGCTTGGCAATGACACATGCAATGCAAGATCTGATATACTTGCTGACATCCTGTCGAAGTTTTGGCCAATAAAAAAGGTTCTGAAGAATGGCCACAGTTTTCTCCACGCCAAAATGTCCTGCCATCTGACTGTAGTGGGCTTCCCAAATCATCTTTGCACACTCTCTTGTAGGAACACAGAGATGGCCCAGATGGCATAATAGTCCATCATGAATTGGAAAATTGGTGACAATCATGCCTGTACCCAAGAGCTAATAGGTGGTGGCGAAGTCTAGATCTTGCTGATAAATTTGGGAACACTTATATGCCTCATGTCCACAGGAATGGAGCACAATGGTGAGTGCAGCCATGAGAGGTTGATTGAGGCAGTTGGCGACACTATTTGAGATCCCTATATCTCATACTTGATGTTGATATGGAACTGCTACAGGTAGGTGGACCACTTTTGATGGCAGTCTTTCTGCAATTTCCCCCATGTCTGTATGAATTGCAGAGGCTTGTGATCAGTGTGGATGATCATCTCCTATCCTAGAATGTAATGTTTCCCTTAATGACAGGATTGTGTAATGGAATACATTTCCTTGTCATAGGTGGGGTATTTTCGGACAATACTTGAGAGTGTCTCACTATTGTATACCACCAGATGACCATGTTGAGTGAGAACTACACCTAAAACATAGTCATATGCATCAGTCTCAATCTCGAACGGTTGCTGCAGATAGGGAAAGAAGAGTACTGGAGATGAGCACAAATGATGCTTCAGATCATCAGATGCTCGTTGTTGTTCCTTCCCTGACATGAAATTTCCCTGCCACCACCCTTGGTCACTTGGCTGAGGGCCCATGCAATATGGGAGAATCCCAACATGAACCGTCGGTAGAAGTTGGCTAGTCCCAAGAAGCTACAAAGCTCGATTAGTGTGGTCAGGGCTGGCCAGTCACAGATGAATTGGATCTTAGCTAGATCAACATGTACCCCATGCTCATCAACAATGTAGCCCAAGTATTGGACCCTGTTCATGCCAAAAGAACATTTTTCCAAGTTGACATATAGCTTGTGCTGCCGCAGAGTGCTCAAAACCTGTTGAATATGCCGCATATGCTCCTCCCATTTTTTTTTGAAGATGAGGATGTCATCCAAATATACCACCACAAAAGAGTTGGTGAAGGGTCTCAATACATCATCTATCAACCTCATGAAAGTGGCTGGTGCATTTGTTAAGCCAAAGGGCATGACCACCCATTTGAAGAGACCTTATTTAGATTTGAAGGTTGTCTTCCATACAACATTTGGTTCGATGGGAACTTGGTGGTAGCTAGACTTTAGGTCAATCTTTCTGAAGAAATTTTCCCCCTTGAGTTGGTCAAGAAGGTCATCAATCCTGGGAATTGGGTACCGATTCCTGACTATGATTTTTTTTAAGGCTCTGTAATCAATGTAGAGTCATCAAGTCCCGTCCTTATTTTGCACCAGTACAATCGGGCTTTCGAAAGGAGAGGATCTGGGTCTGATGTTCCCTTTTTGAAGAAGTTCTTGGATATGATGCCTAATTTCATCATTTTCCATCAACAAGTGACGATAGACTGGTCCATTAGGTAGAGGTGCACCAAGGGTTAGATCAATTGCATGCTTGACTTGGTAGTGCATCAGTACCCTGGTGGGTGAGGAGAAGATGTCTTTGTATTCGTCCATGATCCCGTCCACTTTCTTCTGCTACAAAAAGAGGCTCTGTGTAGAGGCCACATATGTGGCAACGATCTTCTGCTTACTGTGAGCATGGATCACAAAGAAGTCGAACTTCCTGGTCTATGAAATGACCTTACTACATTTCTTAGCAATGATTAAAGAAATAGCGGTAGGCAGCACTACCTCTGGTATCCTGTACAATTGTCTACCCAAAGTAATAATAAAACTGTGGGGTCTAGACTCATACACAACATGATGCTTCCACAAATATGGTTGTCCTAAAATAACATCACAAAATTCAAGGAGAGAAATATCACACAATACCTCATCTTTGAAAGGCTTGATGCCATAGGGCAGGCGACACTGTTGGCTAACACAAAGATCTCTTCATTGGGGAAACTAGCTGATGGGGTAGGGATGCGGGTGTGGTGTTGTGGGCAGGTCCAATCATTTGACGACCTCTAATGAAATCAAGTTCTTCTAATTGACTCTATCGACAATGAAATGAAGCAGAGCCCCCTTTACCCACATCTGTGAGTAAAATAGGTGTTCCCCTTCCTCTGGTTCTTCTGGTTTGCTTGGCCAGAATTTGGTGGTAGTGACAATGGCACTGGGTTCAACATTGATAATCTGCTTCCCTCCTTCGGGATTTGATTCAGAATTATAATCGACCTCTGAATCGTACGCCTTAATCTCGGCCACAAGTGACTTCTTGGAGCAACATTCTTCAATGTTGGGCGAAGGCATTTTATGGTACTCACACCATTTTCTTGTGTCCTTCTTCGTCTTCTCATTTCCCTTCTTGTGTTGTGGCTTGGACTGATTGTCCCGAGAGTTGCCATATTTTCTTTGTCCCTTGCTCTGTGGGTTGGGTTTTCCTTTGCCCTGCTTCGGCTGTGAGGAGTTTTCAGATCCAAACTCTCACCTCTTCTGCTTAAATTTCTACTCGATCTTGGCAACGTATCTATAAGCCATACCAAATGAGGTGATGTCCAGAAACTCCATTTCTGTTTGAATGTATCTATGCAAACAACCACGGTATTTGAGCACCAGATGTCGCTCAGAGTCTTTGATACCCAATTTGGTGCACAGGGTATGGAAAATATTGGTGAAATCTGGTACTGTTTGGTCCCTTTCTTGACGCAGGGTGGTCCATCTGGTGTATTGGTCCTTGTAGCTTCCAACAGGGTAGTATTGTTCTTTAATGGCATCCCGAAAGAAATCCCATGTAGGGGAAACCACAAATATTGTAGATTCCTCTATGGCCCTTTACTCAGAGTAAGTGTCCCACTAGTCCTTAACATGGGGGACGACCTTGAGGACTGAAAAAGTAATCTTTTCCTATCGGAAAAATTGTGGACTGAAAAATGCCCTTCGAGCAGATTTAACCATTTATCTACAACATTCGCATCTATTAGTCCTTCAAGTAACGGAATATCAAAATTTACCTGTACCTTGAAGGGGGTTGCATGGTCGCTTGATGAAGATGCTTCTCCTGTGGGTAGTCGCTGAAGGATCTGCGCAAAGTTGTCCATCATTTCGTTCCTTTGTCCTGCAAGGGATTCCTCGAGCAACATTTTAAAAGGATATCTTGATCCATCATCTTTATTTTTGTCTCCCATGGGTTGTTATTGGTCTTGGCGCAACCTATATTGCAACGACTCGATTGGTTCAAGTTCCAGCTTCTTGTACCCAGATCTTTTCGGGGACATGCACAAAGAAAAATAAATGAAGAGCAGACCGCTCTGATACCACTGATCTAGATTTAGGAGTGGAACGAAATGATTAAAATACTAAATACAATAAACATAGAGATATGAAGATCAACATAGATATCCAGTGAACAATATTTTCTATTGAATAAATGAAATAGACTAAAATTGTAAAACTGCAGAATTGAAACACTTGCTCAAGTGGTGGTATCTATCTCTGAGAAGAGATGTGGCTGCTATGCACATCTGTCTGAGCAAAAAAATTACAATGAGGCTCTAGAGGCCTTTTTGATATTACTCATGAATTCCAAAACCATAAACATCCAAAAACCTAACCCTAGGAGGTGAAACGCCAAAATTCACATGGGCCCCTATGGGTAAGTTGGTACCTCAACTTCCTGAGGTTGTAACTTTTGCATACAACCTTTGTTTTAAGCATGTGATAGCCTGTTGGAAAGGTCTTTTAGAGAAATATGCATTATGCCGCCAAACTCCAACTTCATCTACAATTTGACTATGGCGAGACAAAAAAACACTGTTTAGGGCTCCAAAACGACCTTGCAAGTACAACAAGATGTGCTGACATGAAAACATACAAAATAATCCATTTGGATTAGGTGAGAGGCCACCAGTATCCACCTGAAAGGTGTGTAGGGATTCAGACAACCCTAGAAGTTTAGAAACCACAATTACAAAGAAGTACATAAGAATGTGCTGAACTAAAAACGGACAAGATGGGCCAGTTGGAATAGGTGGGAGGCCACCGATTTCCACCTAGATCACAGAGCTTTGTAGCTGCTGTTGGACTCCCTCCAGGAGAAATAACTTCCCCAACAAAATATCTCACTCAGAGAGAGTTTCTCACATGCTTGACAACCTGCTTCTTCAACCACGGGCTTGACAACCCGCCTCTTCAAACCACAATAGCAAGAACGGGTAAGACAAGGGATGACTTAGCAATTACAAAGGTTCACGATGGATAAAATGGCTCTAGCTGCGTGCCTGCTCAGTGTGTGTGCGAACGGGACAAGGGATGGAAAGAATCATGAGAGTGAACCCATGAGGAAAAATGGCAAGCAATGGTCAGAATGCTTAGAGCAAGCATGGTGAGAATGGTAAGCCTGTAGAATCGTGAGAGAGCCAGCCCCCCCAGTGAGAGTGAACCCCCACAACGGTGGAAATTCCCACATAAATTTGCATGCATCCTAGGTGACACTTGGCTCTTCCAGGAGCTCGTTCCTCTCCACTTGGAGTTTGTTTCTCTCCCCAAAGGAACTTAGGATAACTGGGTTTATTTCCCAACTTTAGTATTTTCAGGAGATACATTATAATATTCCCTTGGGTTAATCCCTCAAGCTTAGCCCCTATTTCCTTACCTCTCAGCCCCATCCTTTCCCCTACCCAGTGGATCTTAGTCCCCCATAAATCTTTCTTCATGGTCGGTCTACACACAACGATGTATTTTTATTAATAATCCGCATAATTACATATACAAAAATAGGCTCAATGGCCTTAGAATTTAGGCTCTCCTGCCTAATAAACACATAAGCCTCCCAACTTATAAATACTTGGCTCACCAGCCTATAAAAATCATTACAATTCAACAGGGGATCGACCTTGGTTTATTACAATCCCCTCCCCTTATTTTTGCACTGTCCTCAGTGCAATTCATTTACATAACTTCAACAAGATTTTCAAAATCTTCAAAAAGATAAGGTATTCTGCTTGCATAGCATCTTCATGCTCCCATGTTGCATCCTCAAGACCGTACGAGGTCCATTGGAACTTTATAAGACCTAAGACTCAATTCCGTAGCTGTTTGATTTTTCGGTCCAAAATGCGTACCAAATGCACTTGGAAAGTGCTTCCTTGCTCCACCTGAATCACATTCCAATTAATAACATGATTAGCATCAGATATATATATCTTGAGCAATGATACATGGAATACATTATGAATAATAATAGATGAAGGTAATGCAAGCATGTAAGCTACTGGTCCAATCCTCTCTAGGATTTCAAATGACCCACAATATTTGGCTGCCAACTTGGAATAGTTTCCCAACTTCAGGGAACTTCTGTTGGCTTTCACCTTAAAAAATACATGATCACCCACTTTAAATTTCCTGTGGGTTCTGCCTTTGTCTGCATAGATTTTTCGCATGTCTTGGGAAGCCTTTAAATTATGTTTTATCTTCAACATTTTCTCTTCCATTTCCTTGAGCAACTTTGGCCCAACCACTGCATTATCATCTAGGTTGTCCCAACTTCTTTGTGTATTGCACTTTTTGCCATAAAGTGCCTCAAATGGGCTCATCTTCAGTGATGCCTGATACCCATTGTTGTATGCAAATTCTACCAAGTGTAGATAATCTTCCCATTTATATGGTTTGTCCATCACATACACCCTTAACATATCCTCCATCACTTGGTTTACTCTTTCTGTTTTCCCATCAGAATCAGGATTATAGGATGTGCTAAAGTTCATATTTGTTCCGAACCCTTTGAATAACCCCTTCCAGAAATTTGAGGTAAAATTTGGGTCTCTGTCCGACACAATTGTCTTGGGTATGCCATGCAAGCATGCTACTTCACTCATATAAATATCAACAACATTGGTTGCCTTGTGAGTAACCTTCATAGGAATGAAATGGGCAACTTTAGTAAGATTTTCCACCACCACCATGATTGCATCATGCTGCTTGCTTGTTCTGGGAAATTTCTTGATCAAATCCATTGTCACCACTTCCTACTTCCACTCAGGAATGGTCAAAGGTTGTAGCAACCTAGCTGGGTGTCCATGCTCAGCCTTGACCTTTTGACACTCCATACATTTAACAATGTACTTCGCAATCTCCCGCTTCATGCCTGGCTAATAGTATTGGCTCTTGACTGCTGTCACTATTTTTTGATATCCTAGGTGCCCAACATAAGGCACATTATGCATCTCTTTCAAGATTATGCTCCTCAATTCATGAGAATTGGGCACATAAATTTTGTTCTTGTATAAGAGAACTCCTTCATTTCCCAATCTAAAATCTTCAGCCTTCTGCTGCATTTTTCCTTGTTGCAATTTTGTTACCAACTCCATGTAATGCAAATCTGTTTTTGCAGCCTCAGACATTCTGCCTTTAATATCAGTTTGACACATGCTAATGGTTGTAGCATGCAATTCATGCACTCTCCTGTTGAGTGCATCAACCAATTTGTTTTCTTTTCCTTTGATGTGCTTGATGTCAAAGTCATATTCACATTAGAATTCATACCATATGCTCTGCCTAACATTCAAAGTTGGCTAATAGAACAAATATTTCAGATCGTTATGGTATGTCCTCAACTCAAACCTCTTTCCCATGAGGTAGTGCCTCCACTTCTTCAAAGTTTTCACTATGGATGCCAACTCCAAATCATGAGTGGCATAGAGCTTTTCATGCTCTTTTGGTTTTCTGGATTTAAAACATATCACAAATCCGTTCTGGCAAGGGACTCCACCAAGTCCTTCTTTGCATGAATTTGTGCAAACCAATTTTTTTTCCTTTGGATCAGAAATCCTTAGAATTGGAGCACTAGTTAACAAATGGTTCAATTGTTGGAAGCTCTTTTCACATTCTATTGTCCATTGAAACTTCATTCCCTTCCTTTGCAAGGAAGTGATGGGGTGAGCTATTCTCAAAAACCTTGCAATGAACCTTCTGTAGTAGCCAGTTAGACCCATGAAGGATCTGACTTCTATCACATTCTTAGGTGTTTTCCACCCTTTAACGGCGTCAATGTTTTCAGGGTCTACTGCTATTCCTTCTTCGGATATGACATGCCCCAAATAGTGAATTATGTTTTCATAAAATGAGCACTTTCTCAATTTGGCATACAACTGGTACTCCCTTAACACTTGTAACACCATACTCAAATTATGCTCATGTTCTTCCTATGACTTGGAATACACAAGGATGTCATCCAAAACAATAATGACAAACTTGTCTAAGTATTCCTAGAAAACACCATTCATCAAACACATAAAAACAACTGGTGCATTTGATAACCCAAATGACACCGCTGTGAATTCATAATGACCATACCTTGTTCTGAAGGTGGTCTTTTTGATGTATTCATCTCTGATCCTTACTTGATGGTATACCGATCTGAGATTGATCTTTGAGAATATCTTTGCATCCTTTAATTGATCAAAGAGATCATCGATCCTTGGCAAGGGATACTTGTTCTTTGTAGTCACTTTGTTCAATTGTCTGAAATCAATGCACAATATCAATGTCTCATCTTTCTTATTCATGAATAAAACTGGAGCGCCCCAAGGTGACACACTTGTGCATATATACCCCTTCTTCAAAAGTTCTTCAAGCTGCATTTGTATCTCCTTCAACTGTGGTGTACTCATTCTGTAGGGAGTCTTTGATACTGGAGCTGCTCCAGGAATTAAATTTATAGAGAAATCAATATCTCTCTTTGGGGGTATTCCTTGTATCTCCTTAAACACATCCTCAAACTCTTTGAGGACTTCATGATCCTCAAGATTTGGCACCTTATCCTTAGGTGCTTCCTCCATATGAGCTGCAAATAATTGGCAACCCTTCCTGTAACACTTCTTTAGTTGCATTGCTGAGATCTCTCAGAAAATAACTTCCCTAGGAATTCCTTGGACTATTCTTGGGTTCCCTTCCTCGTCTAGGAAAGTAAATGCCTTGTTATGATAGTCTAAGATAGCATGGTGTTGGTCCAACCAATCCACACCAAATAGACAGTCATAAAAACCCAATGTCAAGATGTTCAAATATGCCATGGTACTTAGCCCATTCATGTCCACTGGACATGATTTAACCAACTCAACAACTTTTCTCTTGGCTCCTGTACCCAGCTGTACTAGCCAAGATTTCTCATGCTTGCTTCTTGGAAAAAACAATCTTTCCACAACTTTAGGATCTATGTAACTATGACTAGCATTCGAGTCTATTAAAATAGTAAAGACATGGTTATTGATCATACGTTCAAATTCAATCATGTGTGATTGAAACTCATCTTGCTTGTTTTCTAGGGCTGCATTCCTTGGTATACTTCTTCCCACGTTCTCCACTGTTTCTGCTTGCTGTACATTGTGGACAAATCTCACTTTGTTAATTTTGTGAGGAAAATCTCGATACTTGTGGTCTCTTTTACATCCCCAACATTGAATGGGTGTCTGCCTTGGCCTTGGCCCACCTACCTCAGCTATTGTATGCTCTCTAAAAGATGGTTTTCCTTGAGGACTGTTTCTGAAAAAAGGGTGGCTTGTTCCCCTTCTGCCTCTTCTCCTTCTTAAACTTCTTCTTGTCCTCCCAAGCCTTATGGAAAGTAGGATTTCCTTTTTGCCGATCATATAAGAATTTTTCTCTCCTTATGGTTTCTTCCAAAGTCTTGGGATCATCATATTGGATTTTATCACTTATGAAAGATGGAAAACCACTCAGGTACCTTTGAATCTTTACTGTCTCATCCTTGATGAAGGAGACATAATTAAACAACTATAATAATCTCCTTTCATATTCATCAATAGTCATGCTGCCCATTTTAAGTTCAAAGAACTCTTTCATCTTTTTATCATAATATCTCTTGGTCAGGTATTTCTTCTCAAAATGGCTCTTTAATTCCTTCCAAGTCACATTTTTCTCTCTGATGTGCTACACTTGCACAAGTTGATCCAACCACATGGATGCTTTTCCTTTCAGCTGATAGATAACAATTATTCCTTCCACATGAGAGGAATAATTATGCAGTTGGAATTATTTCCTCATGCCCAACAACCATGTCTCGACATATTCATCTTTCTTATGCTCTCCATCAAATGTAGGAGGTTTGATCTTATTCATTTCTCCTTTCAATTCATCCACCCCAGACCTCCTATGCTTCCTGACAGGGGATGGACTTGAGTTGTTGTGTTCTCTCCTATTGGAATTCCTTTGGGGGTGATGGTGGTGTCTGCTACCACTCCTTGATCTTCCTTTTCCCTTAGGGGTCTCATGGTTTCCTGATTTGTTGGAGCCACTCTCCTTATCCAACTTATTTTCAATTATGTCCATGATTTTCATTAACTTCATGTTGAAGTATTCCTGCTATTCTTTGGCCTTCATAAGCCTTTCATTATCAACCTTGTGGCTCTGGACATCTTTCTGCAATTTTCTGATGGTCTTAGCCAGATTTATGTCTTCTTCTTTTCCTCCCCCATGTCCATTGGAGTTGGTTCCTTCCATACCCAACTGGACATTCATCCTTCTGATTTCATCTTCTTGGTTGTATACTATTTGTGTATCATCCATCGCTCTGCACTTTGGTGATAATTCTGTTCACTTATGACAACTATTATCTCTGGAAAAATGTGCAACCAACAGAACCTTGTCATATTAACCGATTCATCATTTTATAAAAACATGAACCATTTTGGTTCAATATCTTATCAGACTTCTTTCCCCTGTTTTTTTGAGTAATTGTCTATTCAAATTCAAATTCTAGGTGAACATTTATCTTCCACTTTTCAATATCTTTCCAATGCATGTTTCCACGCTCAATTTTGAGTTTCGAGCAGGAAGTTATGGTTCTTGGACAATTTATATTTTTGGTGGGGCAATTTTTGTGCATGGATTCTTCCATCTTAGAGTTGAATTGGCTCTTAGATCAGTGTTGGGTCCTCTCTTCAAGTTTACATACCATATTTACCTCGTTGTTGAAGGTCTGTGAAAATAAAAAACCCCACAGGCTCTTTCTCTAAACCCTTCTCTGTTTCCAAAAACAAATTTCGGGCACTTATCCATTTTCCTTTGGCCCACTAATGCATGTGACCACAGAATGTGACCCTGTGTTAACATACATGTGCTTATCCGAAGCCTTGAGAGCTATGGGGCTCTAGAGCTTTGGGATTCAAGAGCTCTTACTACCTCATGCCTTCCTTTTCTCGAATGCCGGACCGATGAACCCTTGCCCAGTGTATCCTCAGAGCTTTAGGTCTCCACTGCCTCGGAGCTTCGGGGCTCTGCTGCCTCAGAGCTTCGGGGCTTCGAAGGATCAGCCTCCACTACAATACATTTTTCCGAATGCCGATTCTTTGAATACTCAGAGGACATACAAATCGACGGTCCTCCTACCTTGTTTAGATATACGGTGGATTGTGTTATCACCCCATAAATTATGGGAATCAATTGGTGACTGGAATATTATTTGTATCTAGTGTTTTTGTTGACAAATGATTTTTCATTCTGCAAATGATTTGAAAAGAAAAAGAAAAGAAAAAAGAAAAAAGAAAAGAAAAAAGAAAAAAGAAAAAGAAAAAGAAAGAAAAGAGGGCATAAAAGAATTGAAATAAAAGCCCCATGCAATAATAGTAACTTGGCCATACCTTTCAAGCATGGCCAAGTTCTTTTTTAAATTTAATGTTGATAGGTTAGTGAATAAATCTGACTAGACTGTCT
>ML835000.1:38703-51196 GCA_009831015.1 Picea engelmannii
ATAAATTCTTCAGCAAGATCGAGAATCTCCAGAAGAAAGGTCTCCCAGGTCTGAAAGTTATTAATGATAAACTGATGACACTCCCCGATTACAAAAAGAGACTGTCTGAAATGTCTAAAGATAGTTCAAAATTTGCTGGCATACAAGGGAGCATCACCGACAAAGCTTTCCTGGACGCTCTTCAGTTGGACATCAATATCCAACATGAGATTCGATACATTTTTCTCACTAAGCCCACTTTCGCCAAATATACAGAAATGGATGAAGTGTATCGGAGACTGCTCAAAATCACTGTGCCTAGTCATCTCAGATGGGAGGAACTCTGCGATTTTCTTGATTAGCAGATGAGTTGTCCAGGTCCAGTCACTTGTCTAGTCAGAAGAGTGTACGCAAGAACCTCGCCAACGGCCTACCCCAGAAATTCCGCACGCAGTTGTACCAAGTCATCAAGCAGTTTTGTTTAGTTAAATTAGTTAGACTGAAAATAGAATGAGCACGTCCTGATCAGTTATGGCAAGAATGTTTGTAATTTGAATTATAAATACTTCACCTCTCGAAGTATTGGGGGTTGTTGATCTTTACACCCTGACGCTATCAGACTGTAACAATTTTGAAGAGATCTGCCATTAATAAAATGAGACACTTTTACAGGATTCTTGCGTGTATTCACTGGTGACGTTTATTCTCTAAGTTGAATGTTTTTCTCGCTTTGTGATCATATTGTTTTATGAAACTAATCTTTAAAAGTAACGTATGTTGTAGGATTTATCTTGGATACCTTGTTTCCGACTTTAAAGATTTTAATGTTTATCTTCTGATGTTTTCAATTAAGAAATTCTTAACTGCTTCTTAGTTGAATTTATCTTTCTCATCTTTTCTTCTGTCCATCATTTAAGCTATTAAAGATCCAATGAGTATATTATCTCGCCCTGTTGAAGTATTCTTTTATTTTCTGGTTTATATCTCATACTTATTTTAACACAGACCCCATAGCCCAATGGAGGTGTAGACTGTCTCAACCAATCCAAAAACACTTTGACAACAAAACCAACAGATTCCTTTACCTAGCCTAATATCTAAAATTATAAACAAAGCTAAATCATATAGAGAGATCCCTCTCTGAAGCTAGGAGGGCTAGATCCCGGCTTTAAAAGAGGTTGGATAAAGTTACCTTTGTAGATTTCTTCTTTTTCAACCTCTAGGAAATTTACCGAGTGCTAACAGATTGGAGCTCCGGGATTCTGGGATTTGGCGGTTTTCAAAGTACCTCACAAAAAATCTCCTGGACCAACGAATTGGCGAAATCACGAAGGACAGTGGATCTACGGTCCACGTTCTCTACTCAGATCAATGGTTGATAGGATCTCCAGAACTCTGGCCTTCAACGATTTCTAAAACACTTCACTGCCAATCTCCCAAAGTGTCGACCCACCAGAGATCCCCTTTCCTTCCTCCACATGTCATCTGTGATCAAAGGTCATGCTAGACTCTAGCCTTCGGGCTTCCAAAAGTCCTTGATCGAAACAATTCTGCAACACAATCCCCAGAGTACCACTCCTCCAGACTACGGAATATGGCACCAAGCGTCCTCTGTGATCAATGGTCATGATGGAGTCCAGCCTTTGGGCCTCCGGAAGTCCTCGACCACAACTTCTTATGGCTTGAATTCTTTAGACCACAGGATCTACCGTTACGTGTCCCCTCCTGATGAACGATGAGGATTTACTCTGCTCTTCGGAGCTTCAGGGTACTTCATCCTTAAAAATTCAATGAATAAGTTCCTCTGGAGTGCCAAGTCTACAAACTGTAGGATTTGGTGCCACCTGGAAAAACACTAGAAGCGGACACGTGGCCTAATCTGAGGGGTGACACGTGTCGAGCTCTAAATGGAAAAACAATCTCTCAAAAGAAGATAGCAAACTGGCACATGGCATGCATCATGTGCATCCAAATCACCTCCATGTCACTTCAGAACTTTGGGACTTCGGGACTCTAGGACTTCAGAGGTCTGAAAGTTCTTCCAACAATTTTCCCCGAACGTCAAACTGCTTAACCCTCTGGGGCCCACGAAGTACAACTATCACCAATCAAAGTGGTGAAACATGGCCCCTCTGTCGAGTGACATGTGTCAAGTTTCAATCAGTTCGAAGGGTCGGTCAAAATTATGAAAACAAGTGACACATGGCAGACCTAGGTAGGTCCATGTCACCCTAGGTGACGTCATATTGCCACATCATACCCGACGCTTCGGGACTTCAGGGATTTCCTGCCTTTGACATTTTCTCCAGGATTTCGAACTGCGAATACTTCCACGTCACTCCGATGCTCTGGGACTTCATACCTCCAGGTATTCGAAGGATTTCACTTTTGAACACCATGTTCTTCCCAAATGCCGAATTGTCGAACAATCGCCTCCCGGAGCTTCGGGACTTCGAGGCTCCGGGACTTTGGAGGATCTCGTTGCTGAACACCACGCAACCCCTAGACTGGTGAAATCCTGATCAAGCCGATATGTGGACAGATGTCCCCACTAATAAATGGTCCAGATTTACTCTGGAGTTCGGGACTTCAAATATTTTTCCTCCTGGCAGCTTGAGGACTTGTTCCTCCCGGAGTGCCGAACCTCCGAACCGTTGTGCGATCTATGACTCACATTCACTGACTCCCTGATTTGACGGCTGGGATCAACGCTTCACTACTGTGCCTTTCCTCTGAGTCTTGGCTTGATCGAACGACTCTGATCTGTCTTCAGCCAAATCCAACGGTAAAGCACTTCTCCTCTTGATCTACGATGTAGATCCACTCCGATACTTCAGATCTTAATCACTGTGCTCCTCTTTTGAGATATGATGGTTATGAAGGGTCGACCTTCTCCTGAACAGATCCCATGGACCCAACTTAAATTTTATGACCCAATACCACGATTGTGGTGGTTTATCAAACCACTATACCTCCCTAGCTTCTGAACACAACCAAGGTATTCTCTTGGCACTCAAGGATGCTTTTAACTTCGAATTTTGTCCCTTTGGACAAAAATTCCTCTGGAATCACTTCTATAACCACTTGTACGGACCATCCAGGTTCAGTGCTGAAACCATGGGCTCTGATACCAATTTGTAACGTTCCCCTGACCTTCTTAGCCGTGGACACGCCACTACTTCAAAACCAAACTGTTCTAAAAACTGGTTGTAACACACCCAACCACCCATGCCGATCATGCTACTTGAAACTAGCATGCTCTGATATACATATATATCTAATGCAATTTTAAACAAACACAAACATTATGTTCATACACATATTCATGCGGAAGCAACAATAACACATACATGCAATATTTACAGGAAATTCTGATAACATTATAACACGTGTACAATATACACAGAATAAAATTAACACATAATTGGTACTTATCTTTTTATAAGAAGACCATCGACTGCGTGCAGAACTTCCACGAACCTCCTAGCCTTAGACAATGCTGCTCCAAGCTGTCAGTAGTGGGTCACCCCCGAGCTGGGACTAAACTCCACCCAGGGAAAGGAAATCCTAGGCTAGGCCAAGGCTACAGAACGCTGGACAATGCAACAGGAAGGATTCCCTCCAAGGAGCCTACTTACACCCACTGCTCACAAACTCTCATTCCCCACATGCCTATCCCACCTCGGGAATATGAACCTTCACTATTCCACAGTCCATTGACTGCTCCACTTCCCTTCTAGGGCTTCAACAACAAGCCATATCAAGAATTCTCAGAGCTCTATAGTTGCTGTTGGACACCCTTAAGGAGAAATCACTTCTCCAACAAACTATCTCACCTGGAAAGAGTTGCTCACAGGCTTGACAAACTAATTCTTCAACCATGGGCCTGACAACCCACCTCTTCAAACCACAGTAGCAAGAACGGGTAAGACAAGAGACGACTTAACAATTATAGAGGTTCACGATGGCGGAAATGGCTCTAGTTGCGTGCCTTCTTAGTGTGTGTGGGAATTGGACAAGGGATGGAAAGAATTGTGAGAGTGAACCCATGAGGAAAAATGGTAAGCAATGGTCAGAATGCTCAGAGCGAGCATGGTGAGAATGGTCAGCCTGTAGAATTGTGAGAGAGACAACCCCCCAGTGAGAAAGAACCCCCACAATGGTGGAAATTCCCACATAAATTTGCATGCGTCCGGGGTGACACTTGGCTCTTCCAGGAGTTCGTTCCTCTCCACTTGGATTTTGTTCCTCTCCCCAAAGGAAATTAGGATAACTAGGTTTATTTCCCAACTTTAGTGTTTTCAGGATATACATTATAATATTTCCATGGGTTAAGCCCTCAAGCTTAGCCCCTCTTTCCTTGCCTCTCAGCCTCATCCCTTTCCCTACCCAGTGGAGCTTAGTCCCCCATAACTCTTTCTTTGTGGTCGGTCTACACACAACGATGTATTTTTATTAATAATCTGCATAATTACATATACAAAAATAGGCTCTTTGGCCTTAGAATTTAGGCTCAACGGCCTAATAAACACATAACCAACTTATAAATACTTGGCTCACCAGCCTATAAACATCAATATAATTCAACATGGGCTCGACCTTGGAGTATTACACCTAGACCTTATATCAATCCATTATTGTGAGAGATTTAGACTTAATGTGTTTCCATTACATTTATTTAGTTCTTTACATGAATTTATGATTGAACATTACATCAAGATCATATTTTCATTTATCTTTGAGTTAATTTGTAAAGACGATGTGCCAGACATGTTGTTGTGCAGATTGTGATATCGCCATAAAATGTAGTTTGGTTCCCACTATTGTAACTCTCTATTGTTGGTTGTTGCAAATCTGGCTCAAAAACCGATGCAACTTTGCAGTGCTGCAACTCAATTACTGCAAATCCTTACAACAGTTGTTGCAACTCGATAGGGAAACATTCTACACTACAACTCCTTACAACAATTGTTGCAACTAGCCAAAGAACTATTCTACGCTCCAACTCACCAGGGAACTATTTTGTGCTGCAACTCATCCAAAGAATGATGTTGCAATCAGAACCTTGAGTCATTAGAACCATGAACCAACACCAAAACTATGAGCCATTGGAACCTTGAGTCATGTTGTTACTACTCCACATGACAATTATGGATCCATAAAACAATAATATTAATCCAAACAAATTGAAGATATGGAGATAAATTTGTGATTCCAAGACAAAATATTAGTTTGAGTGGTCAACCAAGAATCTTGGAATTATTGGGAAAAAGATCTTGGAGTTATTTATTATTTGCTAATTGTTAGCAAAAGATCTTGGAGTTATTCATTAATTGCTAATTGTTAGTTGGAAACTATTCATTACTTAGGAAATTGTTGTAACCACTATGGATTTATTAAATTCATAATTGGGTTTATTTAGATACTTGTTATTTCTAGTTTCCAATAAATTTATGTATAAAATAGAGCACTCTCTCCATTATTCGGAGGGGACTCTTAGAGTAATGTCCAAATGACAATGGAATAATTCATTGAGTTTTTTTCTTTAATTATAGTTTTATAATTTCCATAGTGTGTAATTGAATTAATTAATTTGATTTATTTTCTTTGCATATTTGTAATAGATTGATTTCTTTTGATTAGCTTAATTAATTTAATTGATTTACACTGATACGTAGTGCCGTGTATCTTAGATGAATTCTTTGATTTCTTGTTGCATAATTTAATTATGTATTCATGTAGGATTTATTTAATTTAATTCCGTGACTGGTTTCTTGATTCAATTTGTTCATGTAATTAGATTACTTATGAGAGTTTGCGTTTATATACATTTATCCAATTAAGTATTCATGTTAGATTTTATTTGTTTATAAATGCATTTAAGATTGGGTTGCGTTCTTTTATGCCATTGAATAATTGTTCTTAACACAATGACTATATTTGTTGGTTTGGGTAATGACAAGGACTATCTTGACAAGAATTAGGCTCTGATTTCAAGGACTTAGTTAATTTATTGTCCAACAAGTAGTTAATCAATTTCCTTTCAGCATGTGTGATTTATTTTTAGAAAGCATGGTGTGCTATTTCAATTCTACAATTAGTCTTACTACACATAGCTGGGGTTGCTTTGGGAGACATTTGAGTCATACTCTTGATCCCCGCAACATGTGTGTTTCTTTTCAAGCAAGTGTGTATTCCTAGAATTAGATTGTTGGGAGTGCTTTAGGAGATAGTTGATTCATACTCCTAATACCTGCAACTGATGTGTTTCATTTCTAGCATGTTTGTTTCCTTTTCAGAACGTGTGCCATTTACTTTCCTGTAAGTATGGATTTTTGTAGAACCTTGTAAGAGCTTGAGAATTGTATATACTTTGACCATAAATGTAATCATTGACGTTATGACTACAACGCATAGAAAAAATAGTTGTTCTTGCATATACAGTGCACGATAGTTTGCAAGTTCCATACGAGCTCCAGATTGATAATTAAATGCACAGTCTTTCTATATTCTTGATAAATTAAGGAGGTGATTAAAGGACACGACATTTTTGGCGCCGTTTCTGGGGAGTTGTCAATGGTGCAATATTATTTAAATATTATTTCTAGTATCAATTTCATTTGCTTTTGTTTTTTTGTTAAGTGTGCATTTATAATGCTTTCTAACATGTGTTTCCTTTTAGCTTGTGAGGTGTGTTTAATTTTTAGGATTGTAGAATAAAAGGAAATAAATCTGGAACACGTAGTGCAGTAAGAGCCACCCATAGTACTAATCTCTCTTTTGCAGGAAGTTGATAAGAGGAAGGAAGCATTGGTGAATGAAGATTCCATTGGAGGAGGAGCCAAGGGGATATATAAGCCTTCAAGCTTGAGACTTGTACGATCATCATGGTACGTGGTTGGTTTTCATTTTCATATAACATATTGGGTTATTTTCAATATATTACATTGAAAATAACACAACCACAAAAATACATAGATCTTATTTCAAAAGTCATATCATTTTTTAGGATTTGCAACAGTTGTTGCAACATTGTGTAAGTCAATCTAGGCACTCAATGCTTGATATTTTTGTTACATGTATGTATTCCATTTAAAATTGTATTCCTACAAACATTCACACATATTCAAATCACCATTTGGGAGCTATCACTTGTTTATTGAATTTATGGCATGTCGGCTTGGTGAATTCACTGAAAACACAGTCGGGACAATCATGTTTTGAGAGACCAAATGGTCATATTTCAAAACATGTTTATATCCTAAATATCCCTTGAATTATAGTTTATAACCCAATTTGAATCTCAAACAAAAACATTATGACCAAAACATTGACTCGGTGTAGAGTAGACAATTCATGGATAGAGTTGGGACAATCACTTTTTGGATGCCTAAATGGATAGATATTGAAAACATGTTTCTAGGGTATATTCTCCTATGAATCTAGTTTACAAAAAAATTTGAATCACTCAATTTCGATATCATATGAGAAATTTATGCCCCAAATACCAATTGCCTATCCTAAATAAGCACTCCTAAAACTCTATCTCTCAGGCTGTTCATTGGCATATTTGACCCATCAGTTCTTCTTGGATTAAAAAACTATTTCTATTGGATATAAACATGTGAATATACTTTCATCTAATTTGAATCAAGTTAATCCGACATCAAATAAAAAAATTGTACTCGATTCAGTGACTGTTGGTTTAGGGAGGAACTCACAAACAACACTAGCATGCAGGATGTTACTCAACAGATTTGGTATATCACCTTAAGACATTTTAAAAACCTGTTTCTATTAGAAGTAGCCATATGAATATATTTTCATTTGTCTTTGGAATCACTGCTCTTTCTTACAAAGTTTGTTACATTATGGTGGACCATATCAGATCTCTTGCTTCTCAGGATGATGTTGTAAACAATATGGACTTCTTAGGTAAGTGCATGTATGTTTCTTTTTCTTTTATTTAATCTAAATTTATTAGATGTTATGGATTTGTATTTGGAAATACACTTAAGCCTATGTACTTATTCCTCATGCTTTTCCATTTCTCGGGGGTGGACAATGTCTTCAATTTGGGGGGACAGGTGGGAACGCCATCATATCTACATCCTATAACCTTCCCTCACCATTCTTGTCCATATCCACTCCAATATCCATGCATGAGAAGGATTCAACATTGCCAACAATAAAAGGCCTTGTTGCTTCCACACAAGAACTAATAGTAAGAACAATAAAAGGCCTTGCTGTTGCCACACAAGAACCAACAGTAAGAGACGAAGAAGGTATTATTGTTGCTCCACAAAAACCAATAACATAAAAATAAGCAGTTGAAGGGGAAACCCAACATTTTCTAAATGTCATATCTTTATTTCCTAATCTGTGAGCAATTTTCAGGTCCACCACATTAAAAAATGGTTTTGAGCATCATATTTTTCAAGTAGATCATAGCCCATATGTAGGGTTTGTGTAGCATGAGGACATGCAACATTTTTAGTTTGGGGGAGAGGTGGACTGTTGTGCATTTCTTACTTTGAACAACGATATTTTCTTAGCCTTTCATTTGATAGAAAAGTTTTTAGTTTGGGGGAGATTAAAAATCATCACCTAGAGAGGAATAGACTACCCCACAAGAACCTACAACAAAAGAAGTTTCTATGGAAGCCATTCCTACAAAAAAATATGTCTTCATCCTTGAGTTTCGGTACATACAACAAAAATTTTCAGTTTTCAGCAGACAACAGTGGTTTCCAACACTAATGACACAAGAAATCCCTATTACTATTACACAAGAACCAACAATAGGAAGTCCCAATGTTGTTACACAAGAATCGATAACAGGTCACAAAATATCACCATGTCATGAGTTATGATGTACTGCTTCTACTCTCGTTATAACACTGTTGTTATTACTTTGTTTTTTACATGATGTCTAGAAATTAATTTGTTTATATCTTGATATATGTGCATCAGATAGTCATGATTTTGTTAATGTTTAAGCCATTATTATAGTTCTTTGCATTCCAATAGATAACAATAGCATAATACAAGATCACTGAGAAATACACAATCACAAGAGACACAACGTTTATCTTGGGAAACCCTCTAGGGGAAGAAAACCTAGCAAAACTTCCTTATTATAGATAGCCAATACAATGCCAAGAGATAACTCAAACTAATATAGAAGATCCTCTCCCAAAAGATGCGCCACTCTCTCTTTCTCCAACTGTAGTTCCGAAACTTGTCTCTCAATGAGCAAGTGAGGCACTAGCCTCCTTATTTATACAAGACTGGCATGTGTGAAGTGTCTCTTCACTGGCAGGGCCGACTTCTCCAACTAGGTGGTTATAACCACCTTTATTATATTTTGGGGCCTCTTGATATATTCTGGGGCTGACTTCTTCTTTTGCCTTTTACAATTACATTATGACCAATCCACAAAAGGGGATTTGGTCCTTTTACAATAGCCGACATGATCAATCCACAATGGGGATTGATCCAATAAATAATATATCAAATAATAATAAGAATACACTTTGCAGTTACATTATTTTAACACCCCCCCTTAACAAGAAGGGTATTCTTCAATAGCATCAGGCGAGAGAGAGAGGACAAAATCATCAACAACATCAAGTGGGTGAGAGGATAACATCATCAATATCATCTTGGAACATTGACTGGCGTATCTATAAATCATCTAAAATTTTCTTCATCGACAACATCGTCATTCTCAAAGGAATGTAATCATCATCTGCATCAATATGTATTAGTATAAAACTGATACATCATCATCATCATCACAGCATGAGGCTGGCTCATCATAATAATACTAGACTGGCTTTACGTCACGGCTATCAAGCTGGAAGCATAGTTCTAGTCTCATCTCATAGTCTTGCTTTACGTCACGACTATCAAGCTGGAAGCATAGTTCTAGTCTCATCTCATAGTCTTGCTTTACGTCACAACAATAAATATGGAAGCAAGATACTTGTCCTGCTTTACGTCACAACAATCAAGATGGAAGCAGGATACTAGACTAGCTTTACGTCACAGCTATCCAGCCAAAAACAGAGTGCTAGTCTCATCTCATTGTCTTGCTTTACGTCACAGCTGTCAAGCCAGAAGCAAGATGCTTGTCATTCTTTATGTCACAACCATCAGGTCGGAAGCAGGATACTAGACTGGATTTACGTCACAACTATCCAACTGGAAGCTCAGTGCTAGTCTCATCACATCATCTTGCTTTACGTCACAACCATCAGGTTGGAAGCAAGGTACTCGTCCTGCTTTACATCATAATCATCAGGTTGGAAGCAGGATACTAGACTGGCTTTACGTCACAACTATCCAACCAAAATATCAGTGCTAGTCACATCACATCATATTGCTTTATGTCACAACCATCCGGTCGGAAGCAAGAGATGTCTCATCACAGTAACTACTCCCCCTTTCGAGGAAGGTCCTTTCAGACTATACCAAGCTTATCTTGAAAGTGCTCAAACTTTATATGAGATAGAGGCTTAGTCAACACATCAGCCACCTGTTCATCCATGCTAATGTACTAGAGCTTTAAGGCTCCTCTCTGCACCATGTCACAGATGTAATGATATCAGATATCTATGTGCTTTGATCTGTCGTGGAATACATGATTTTCTGTCATCTTTATGCAGCTCTGGTTGTCACATAGGATCATGGTTTCTTCCATCTCTAGGTCAAATAGACCGGTCAACAACTTTCGAAGCCATATAGCTTTGCAGGTGGCAGAACATGCAGTAATGTATTATGCTTCTGCTGTGTTGAGAGCAATGTTGGATTGCTTCCTACTTTGCCACGAGATCATATCTGATCCCAAAATGAAACAACATCTTGAAGTGATTTTCCTATCGGAAACACTTCCTGCTCAATCTGCATCGGTATATCCACTCAATGTGAAATCATGATCTCCATCATAGCTGAGACCACAATCTATTGTACCCTTAAGGTACCTCATCACATGTTTTGCAGCCACTAGGTGAACATGTTTGGGTTCTACTAGAAACTGACTCAAGGTGTTCACGAAAAAACAAATGTCTGGTTTGGTGTTCATCAGTTACATCAACGATCCAATAATCTGTCTGTACAATGTGGCATCAATCAACTTTGACAAAGTGTCGAACAACAGCTTCAGCTTTGCTTCCATGGGTGTATTCATGGACTTGCACTCCAACATGTTGAATCTCTTTAGGATTTCAACTGTATACTTACCTTGGTTAAGGAAGATCCTCTCAGGACTCTGCCATACCTCAAGACCTAAGAAATAATGCATTAGGCCAAGGTATTTCATTTCAAATGCTGAGGCAAGTCTCTTCTTACATTCAGTGATGAGATTTTCTTCTCCAGTTAAGAATAAGTCATCCACATATAACAGTAATATTATTGGCTCATCGTTCATGATCTTGAAGTAGATGTTAGCGTCTTCTTTACTCTTGGTAAAGCCTAAGCTCATCAAGAAACTGTCTATATGGCCATACCAAGCTCTAGGATATTGCTTCAATCCATATAAGGATTTCTTCAATCGACAGACATGAGACTTCCTGTCTTCAACTTCAAATCCTTGAGGTTGCTCTATATACACTTCTTCTTCGATGACACCATTTAGGAAAGCTGTCTTTACGTCCATCTGGTGCAGTTTCCACTTCATCTTAGCTGCAAGAGCTATGATGGTTCTGATTGAAGTGTATCTGGCTACATGAGAGAATGTCTCTTCATAGTCAATGCCTTCCTTTTGAGAAAAGCCATAAGTGACAAATCTTGCTTTATACTTCTCAATACTTCCATCAGCAACATGTTTTATTTTGAAGAGCCATTTGGAGGATACCACATCTTTACTCTTCGGTCTGGGAACTATTTCCCATACTTCATTCTTCATTATGGATTGGTATTCCTCTGTCATGGCATCTGCCCATTCTTTCCTCTGAATGGCTTCTTCAAAGCAGGTAGGCTCCTCTTCTAGAAGATCACACATCAAAGCCGTATAAATGGAGAATGGCTTTGGTCTTTTCAACTGTCTTGTAGTTCCTTGGGGAGCACCGTACTTCTCTCCATCTTGAATAATCTCTCTAGCCCAAGGTGGCTTCCTTTTTGTTGGGTATGTGTTATATTCTTTGCATGTGTGTGTGTGGGTGCGTCAGATATGACAACTGCGTCTGACAATCCCTCGTACTAGTGCTCTTTTTATGCTGTGTGCACTGGACTCTTTCCTAGAGGGGTCCCAGTGGGGGGCATGTATGCCCCCCCATTGGTTATGCATAGCATTCGGGGCAACGCCATGAATTTTGTTTTTAGGCGGTTTCTTCTATTTTTAGTGGATTTTGCTATTTTTAGAGGTTTTGTAAATTAATCTCGGATTAAGGGATTAGGGTTTTGGTATCTACGAAATACCTAAAAACATTGTATATATATTGTATAGTGAATGGTGAAATTCGATATAATGAATATAAGAAAGGTTTTCCTGGTTGAGGGTTTCCGGTATAAA